>BPTQ01000008.1:314269924-314519518 GCA_019973895.1 Chrysanthemum seticuspe
CCGTCTGGATTGCATCTAGGCCGTCTGAGTTGCGACGGCCTACTCTTTTATAACTTGACGTCGTCACTTGAAAATAGGAGTTTTGGCTTCTGTCCCGTCACAAAATCCTCCGACGGCGTTGCGGTTAAGCAGTGACGCCGTCACCTTGTGTTTCCAGCAGCTTTGAGTATCTCGATTCTGACTTTGGCCATTTTCTTCGTATATTCGCGCCTTTTCGTCCAAATAAGTGCCATTCCAGCATTTTGCCTTCAAGAGACCTAAAAAGTGAAAAGGAACGATATTAAGCAATAACGGATACAAAAGTGATCAAATAAGGGCTTAAACGACCCCTCAAAAAGGTACCTTTTAAAACCTTATCACTATGGTAGTGTATTATTACATAAAATATAAACGATATGTACATATAATAATAGCATATGTGTGTTAGTTCATGTAACCAAAAAGTAATCAATATAAACCTGTTTAATGGCGTCTATTTACAAAACATACTAAATTAATAATTTTTCTAACCCAAGGGACGTAAAATTTTGTTGCATTTAGAACTAAACAAAATTCAAACTGGTTTAGTTGCACCCAAACTGAAACTAGTTGCCCAAAATGATTATCTTGTGGCCAGGAATCGGCTGAGTACAAGAGAAGCTTCATTAATTAAACTTGGCCTAATGTGCAACAGTAATTACTTGACATGACTCAACTATTCACCACTTGACTATCCACATTAATTCAGATAGACTTCAATTCAAAATAAACTCCATGTCACCCCACCCCCGCTCTTCCCCCCCCCCCCACCCCATTTGGGTTATATAAACGGACAACATATATCCCAATATCATACAACTTTTGTCAGGGGACACACACTAGCCACAACACAATTTACTACAAAAGAAATGGATAACGTACTTAAAGACATGGTTAACAACGTGTTTGTGCGTGACAATGAACATGACTTCAAGTTCTTAAGTGACATGCATGCAAAGGTGATCGACCTAACACGTCGTTGCACTGTGAGGGCCGAGCAAATCAAGCAGTTGGAGTGCGTGGTTGGGTCCAGGCTTGCCAGTGCTGTTTTGGAAATCCTGCGTGCAATTCAGGACGAGGAGCTTGAGAAAAATAGGACGCTGATGAGGCTAATGAGTGAGACTCTGCTCCAAGTTCTCAAAAAAATCTCCTTTCTGGCAAAGCTGCGCAAAAATTATTAATCCTCTACTCCTACCTTGTTATGTGGTCTCTCTGACGTTCTGTGATTGTCATATTATGTGTTTTGGTATCTTCATGAATGTCGTTGCTACGTTGATGTATCCTTTAATGTATTGAAATGAAATCTATTATGAATAAAAATATTTCGAAGCACATGTCAAATGTTCGAACGTTGTTTATGAATCACCAATAAAAAACATGTAATACTTTTGAACACATATATAATTTACAACATGAAACTAGATATCATATTTAATCCGGCTTGAACAAACACCTATATTTCATCAATAATTTGGTGACAAACGTGGTTATTTCGATTATATAATACTTACATTTTTCTGACAAACCTCTAACAAGATCACCCGTCTATTTATTTTAACAGTTTCTGTTATTCTACAGGTCAAACTACCAGTTATTTTAGAGCAAGCAAACGTTTTTGATAAGACTGGAATACATCCAAATGACTATAAGATTTCATTTAGGTTAGCCAAAAACGTTCCTAAGCAAGGTGGGATTTTTGGTGATTGTGGTGTGTGGGTTTGTATATTTTTATATCGATTGGCACATGGTCTATCGTTGCACGTTGATGATCCCGCTGACGTCGCGCTAGCATATCGCAAGAAGATGATTCAGTTTTTTTATAAACATAGATTTTATCGTTTGTACTAACAGTTTTAAACTTATGTCCAACTTTTTTTATAAACATGGATTTTATCGTTTGTACTAACAGTTTTAAACTTATCTCCAACAGCACTTTCATTGTTTTATCATGCACCATCTATTGATATATTCATTCACACATAAGCTATTAATGACTAGACAATGGATTCATAACAACTATTTACTACACTAAACACACTTATAACATGCATACATAAACCAATAATCATACTGTACCTTGCATGCAGCAACCTTGGGTATGTGTAACATTCATTCAAAAAACAATGGGAGACACGACGTAAAAGTATGTATACATTTACATCTAAATTTGTTGTACAGTACATATAATCTTTCTTTTTAAAACTCCACAACTCCAGTTCATTTATTCTTCATTTGGAAGTCCATTTAATCATGACATTTGGCCGTCCATTCCAAGAAAAATTTAAAAAGGGCCACACATAGGTTTTGTCAATTGATTTATTCCCATATCATTACACAAACACACTACACATAAAAACTTATAACAAATTAACCAAAAATTTCCCTTTTACTATTTCCATATTAAAATAAACGGATCATACTTTTTATACTATTAATAAGTACATTATTAATAGTAAAATAATAATACAACCTTTCCTAATATATATCAAATCTTCATATAGATCACATTTGTACACAAGTGATAATGCCAATCTCCCAACCCACTATTTCATCAAAAAATTCTGCTAAGCCTCCAGTTGCCTTATTTGATTTCAAGCCAAGGTATGCCTGCCATTACCTTTCGTGATTGTCACTTGCACTTACTAGGTTTTTGTCCATACATGCTAATCTCATTTGTATACATTTTTTTCCCTTTATTACAGGAGTTCTACACGCTATGTATCTAAGAATCTTGTAGTTGAGATTAACTACGATGGTGAGTTCATTTGGTTGCCCAAATTAACATACGCGTATGGGCGCACCCTTGTGCAAACGTTCAGTAAGTCCACAAGGATGAACTTTAATCAAATGCTTGACTTTTTGGCCAACAAGTTAGAGTGTGAGATACGGGCTTTGTATTTATGTAGGCCACTATTTGCTCTTTCAACCGGTTTGACAGTTGTTGAATGCGATAATGACATTAAAAGGTTGTTTCAACTTGCCGAGGAATGTGGGTTGATCGCCTTATACATTGCACATGCACCTGATAACTTATCATGTTCCTATTATGATAACCTAATTGTGGATCTTGTTGATGAGCCAACGCGTGACAGGATAGCAATACATGATAAACTTATGGAGCTTGCTACTTCTAATTCTGCCGATGATATTGCTGCATGGGAGGAGGAACAAAGGCGGTCACCTCCCCTAAGAAGCCCTCCGTTCCAAATTAGAAGTCAAGGAATTGAATGTCAAGGAAAGAATCTATTCATGGATTTTTTGGGTTGCGAAATTGTTGATGCTGACATTGTGTTCAGTGACAATGAATGGTACTATGGGGTATTTCTTGGGTCTGTATCTATGGATGTTGGGCCTTCTTCTTCTTCCGTTAAGGACAGTTCTGGTCATAAGGCCTCTAGAAAAACTTATGCAAGGAGGCACTGCTTTCAAACACCAAGATCGGGCTTACGAAAGTTCAAGATGTCGAGGCATTTAAAGGCTCTAACAAGAGACCGCCGTCGAGGAGGTGCGGGATTAAAAGCAACTTGGTTTTTAAGGAACAGAAGGTTGGAGTGTCGGTATTTTTATGCAGCATGCTCATGCTGCCCATAACGTTTAGAAACTGGGGTGTTAACATAACTTAAAACTCAAAATAGTTTGTCTAGTTTAGCCTTTTTTGTAAGGCGACGTTATGTAATTGTTAAACATTTTTTTGTTTGTGCTTCTTATGATTACCAAAAAAAAATGTTCAACAATTACATAAAATTAACATGCGATGTTTTTGTGTAACCATCTGCTTTGGGGTTATCGTAGTATGCACTTGTTTTTTGATCTACGTTCGGTGTCCGTTTACATAATACTGTGTATGAATGCTTTATAGTATGATGTATATCATGGGAACCTTGATGGGGCATCTCTGTTTTAGGATAGCAACCCTATAGGGCAACTTCATTTTTTTTAGATAACTAAACAAAGTAGAAACTTATCATATAGGGCAACTTCATTTATTGGGGGACTGTAGATAATTTTTTTTTCCTTTCAATAGTGAGCATTTTTTGGTGGGTATACACGTGTCCAACTATGTTTTGGGCACGTGCATGGTAACTATCTCTTCCTGCTTTAGTGCTTTATCCAGCCTTGTTAGTATTTACCCACTTTCACCTCAAAAAATAAATAAATAAATAAAAGACACTTAAAAAATTGTATTTGACAGTTTTGCAGCTTGATTATAAAGTTTGCATTTTGTGTATCTAGTGTTTGGATTTACCCATTTTTTGCTAACTAAATACGTCCTTTCATTGGCATAACATAACAAATACATAATACAATTTAGTCTACATATATTATGAAATACAACATATAACGAGAATAGGTTGTGGCTTACTTGTTCAATGACGAGCATGTCATAACCTAGGTGTATCGATTGCAGGTTGTTCAATTGCTCGGTCATTTTTAGGTGGTTCACTTGTTATTCGACTTGCAAGTGGTTGGGTTTCTTCATCACTAAGGTCACTGGCACATAGAATCATGAATTTCATCAGCTGTTGATGTAGTCTCACTTCTACCTCTGATACTCACTGAACCACCGCCTATACAAGATGCTGGAACATGTAGCCCCATCACACCATCACACCTTCACCTCTATGAACTACAGTTGTCTTTTCCTTGCTAACATGTACAGCACCAAGTCTACATGCATCAACCCCACAAAGAGTATTGTTGTCGCTTGCGTAAAAATTCATTGGACAACAGTACCACATGATTTCTCTATTCGGTGCACGCCTTGCATCTAAGGTCAATCATACTTGTTTTCTCTTTCCATCCTGCACCGAATGCATACCATTTACTCAACCGGTTTCGATGTTATAACGAAAAGAATAGCATTCACGGTTTATATAAGAACGTCTACTAGCATAACCATCTGTATTTTTCCTCTTCAATTATTACACTTGAATGGTGTGCCATACTAGTTGGTTGGAGAATTTAATTGAAGAGTAACACACACTGTTTCTAAAATATTCAATTACCTTGTGACTAGTCAAATTAAAGGTCAGTCAAGATTTTTATAGCACGAGTAACCTTAGAAAAATTGTAGTAACACCATGTTTATATTATTTGGTCTTCAGCACTAGCAGTAGTAACATGTAATAACATTTTTAAGTCTTAATTCCGAAACCTTAGATAAATTGTCTTCAGCACTAGCAGTTTTTAGTCGTTACCGTGACAGCCGTAAGATACATGAGGGACCTAGAATGACAAACACTTAAACCTTTTATACCCCGCACATCAGTTTATGGTCCCAAGTCCCAACAATCAACATCCCCACATTCCTTGTTATAGACTAGGTCACTTTCAGCGAAGAATCCAAATAAAAATTTATCGTTGTCCTTTTCGTCTATTTTTAGAAACAAATCCAGGTTTGTTGTACTCTCCCGTATGTACTTTTGTTACCGTATTCGTTCGTACATTTATACATGAATATAAATAACTGTGCACTTTTATATTTTATATTCTATTAGTAAATTTTTTATTTAATTCAAAGTTATTTAAATTTTTATTAGGGTTTATGTTTTATAGGTATGCTCATTATACCCCTTTAACTCTAGTGCTTCATTCTTTAGGGTTTATGTTTTATATGACATGTCGGAAACCAACATCATGATGTTTTTTTTGGCACCGCTTACTTGATACACTTTGTTTGTTTGAAACATTACATTCCCATATGCATATTTTAATAATGAGATTTACTTGCATTAACCAGGTAAACAGGTCCACAATGACGGCCGCTCAAACAGATTTATTCTTGAAACAATGGAGGCGGTATTCTTTCAGAATAGATCATGAGATGCAGGCACAATTAAAGGTGACCATAATATAATTATTTTACAGAAACCATGGCTTTTATTTATTCAAATATTTTACATCCATTTGTCAAAGCCTAGACCCACATTTCACAACAGCAGTCAAACTAAAATTCAACACAAGATACATGACTAGAAATAGAAATACCAACATAAACAAGACATCGTCACCGCTAAGACAACAATTAACCGAATCAGTACACCATGCCTTTCAGCTTCTCTATGAATGACAGAAGCTCCTGGGCTCGCTTCTGCTTCTTCATTACATTGACCAATATCGATGCGGCTTCTGTCAGATCTTCAGTTTGCAGCTTGGTTAATTCTGAAATACTTTCCACACAAGATTCAAATGGGTATAAAAGCTCCAACTCTACAATAACATGATCCCTTTCAGCCACACGTGCCCTGATTTCTTGAGCCTTCTTCATCAACTCTGCTTCATCCACCATGACAACACTCACATCCCTTCGAAAACGAACTATCATCATATCTCTAACAAAACTAGATCCTGCAACACCAGCAAGTTCTTCACAGAATGGCATAGGTGTATTCATCCTTTTTTAAGGTTTGTTTTGTATGTTTTATTTTTTTCCCCCTTTGATTGCTATGTGTGTGTTTTAAACAGAAGGTTTAGTTTAAGTTATAATATAATTAGTGTTGTGTTAGTCTACAAAACTGATGCGTCCGTTGAGTTGACAGCCACCCTAGCATTGTGTCTACCACAAGAAGTAGCATTAAATGACCAACCTTTCACATACACGCCTTTTCATTTTCCCTATTTTTTATTATTACATATACCGCAGTTTACTACTATTAAGGTTAAAAACGAAACCACGTCAAACAGATTGCGTGTATATATATGAAACCAGGAGGACAAAAAAAATATAAGAAATTACAAAAAATAAATGACAAATAATAATAAAATAAAATAAGATAAAACTGGAAACGTAAGAAGTGCCGGATTTACCTTCATTTTTTATGGACACTTATTCATATTCTATGCTTACTTACTTGCAATATGTAATTTTTTTTTTTTTCATAAGTTTATTCCAAACGTTCACACATTAAAAAAATAATTCGCTAGGTATATTGTATGTTTGATTTACCCAAATGTCTATTGTATTTTATTTTTTTACCCAAATAAATTTGTCAAGTTTTTTAACTAGTTGGCCAGTTTACATGAATACACGTATGACTAATAAAAAAACACTGAATGCAAATTATATCCACTCAATCCCCACCCCATTTTGCATACATCACAACTGGACTAAAAGTACTATTGTAGTTTCCATGAGTACACTATTTAGTTGCCCAAAGTAGCATTTGCTAGCTATGCACTAGCAAAGTCGTCATAAAAAATATTTGAAAAAAATATAAAGATGTAAATTAAATAAATCCAGTGAAACCCTAGCCCCTTGTTGCATACATCACCACTTGGCTAAAAGTACTACTAAGTAAACTAGTTGCCATGAGTACACTATTTAGTTGCCCAAAGTACCATTTGCTAGGTATGCACTAGCAAACTAGTCATAAAAATAGTTTAAAAAAAAATAGAAAGATGTAAATTAAATCCAGTCAAACCCCAGCCTCTTGTTGCATACATCACCACTTGACTAAAAGTACTACTATTTAAACTAGTTGCCATGAGTACACAATTTAGTTGCCCAAAGTATAGTTGCCATGAGTACACAATTTAGGTGCTCAAAGTACTATTTTCTAGCTATGCACTAGCAAACTCGTCATAAAAAATATTTGAAAAAAAATAGGAAGATACTATTAAAAAAAAAAGATATTGTGGGTTAGTACTTATTTGGTGTGATCCACTTGTCCATTGGAAACAGACAATTGTCATAACTAGTTTGCCAGAAATTTCGTGTCTATATATGACGCTATGTAACAAAAACAGTTTTTGGTATCTCTATTAGTGATAGTATTAGAAAAGCAAACATAACGATGTCTGCTGGCATGGTTTTATGTGATGAATTACCAATGTTTGGTGGCTCAAAGTTGTTAAAAGATATTACGATCGCGTACTACAGAGGTGAATTGGAAGTTGCTTTACGTGACGAAGCAGATCATAGAAGGAATGTTGTTGAAATTAGGGGTCGTGTCAACCGTAGACAACAAATGATAGCGGAAGTGGAGCTTTTATGCGGTTCGGATTGTTGGTTGCCAACTATTAATCACCTGTTAAGGATGCAAAATGAGGATCTGGCTGAGAGTTCCAAACTTCTGTATTCTGGGTTTAGAAAACATGACCGTGTTAAAGAGCTGAATGGTTTAATTGAAAAGTTGGAGTCAATGGAGGTTTGATGTGCTTTGTATTAATTACATGGAAGTTGCTGCCTTTTGTTTATTAGGGGATCGTTGTTATATTTTGGAGTCACTTATATCATCTTTGTATAGTCTGTGTATGTCATGTTAACCTATGGATGTGATCTCTTTTATGTTATTACTTACTAGTATATACTGTATTTGTTTGCGTAGTTATTCAAACTGTGTTCGAGATAGTAAGTCACTTTACAAAATAAAAAAATTTACTAATAAAGTAGTAATATGAAGATGAAATTTTATTTAGTTAAAAAAAAAGTCATAGTGTGGGTGGGTAACTTGTTTGGGGAGTGCAAGCCAATGAGACGATTAATAATGGTAGTAAGAATTTTTGTGTCTCGATAGAATATGATGACGTGTTGAGTTACATGCTTATTTATGTGTTAGAATAATAACCCTTATTATATCATTAAAAAAAATTAAATAAATACAAAAAAAAAAAAAAAAAAAAAAAAAAAAAAAAAAAAAAAACATAATGAAAAATAGCACAGTTGGGGAAATATGCGCCAAAAAATTAGTAACAACTGCTACAAGTGTTAAAAAAGTAAGTTTTTAGTACAAATTAATTTTGAACAAATTCTTAACTCTGTTCATACGTAAATCCCCAACCACTGCTAACGTCGATCTAACCGCTGCTAACGTCGTTGTACCCATTCCTAGTGTCGCAAAAACTACCGCTAGTTTACTCGCAAAAAGCAAATTTATTTGTGTTTACGTAATCATTTATATTCAAATACCAAAAAGGAAAGAAAATATGCATGTAAAGATGCACGTTCCTTCCCAAGTAATTTTATGTCAAATATAGCAGCAACAGTGTAGGAGCCTAGGCACGTGCCTACCCACAAAACAGTTAATGAAAATTAATGATAACGCGTGCACGAACAGTAAAATCCTCGCTATAAATATGCTTGGTAAATCAAGGGGAAAGTCCAGAAAAAGCAAAAAAGGAACAATTCCTTCACCTACAAAAATATTTCCACCTGCAAATCAGGCAACCGGAATATTTTAAAAAACCGAAGAGAAGTTGAAGATGTTATTCAGAATAAGATACCGATGGTACACAGTGCAAAAAGAATACATACGGACGTCAACAACAACTCGTTGCCCACGCACGGCTGTTTCCAAAAAACCCATACATAGCCTAAACCTCTACCCCAAAAACAAAAAAAGCGCAAAGCTGATGCTGCGACAACTAAAACATGTTCTAAAATGACTACTAAAAATAGTTAGTCGTTCTAAAATGACGACTAAAAACCCATCTCCGCGAACATCCACAGCACACCTTCACCCAAAACCCATGTCCTTTCACGTGGTGGTAGTCTGCCAGGACCATATGCATACCAAAGGTGGGAGTCTAAACCTATTAGACTCTCATTAGCAATATGGGATCTTGAAAGTGCATGCATTTCCTTCTTAACCTCGCCGTTCGAGAGCGGAAGAAGGAAATAAATCATGGGAATTGGGTCATAGGAGTGATAATATATGTTCGGCAGATGGGTCCCGTAGGGAAGGGCGACAAAAGGAAGTTAGGGGCAACGAAGTACGTAAACCAGCCTCTTCCAACAAGAAACTTCCCTAAGAAAGTCAAACAACTGAGGATGAAAGCTATGCCTTCTTCCTTTGTTGGTGCAGCCCGGCCCCCATTCAAGTGTGCGTCTACTAATTCAGGGATATCTGGTTGGATAGACTGGGTCTAAGGAAAAAATGACCAGCTTGAGGGAGCCGGGATAAAATAAAACCTGCGCGGGTTGGGAAGCTACATTACCAAAAGCCCTTCCTGTACCGCGCAGATGGGCGTATTTAGATAGGAAACCCCCTGAAAGGCCCATTGAAGTTGAAAGGCCTATCTAATTCCTCGGGGAATCCCATGGGTTGATCAATACGCCGGGGCCACGAGGAAGCAAGCCGCCGGAACTCCTTCAAGGAAAGGATAAAGGCAAAAGACCCGCACTGGGAAAGCCAGCGGAAAAGAAGAGTGTAAGCAATACACAAACCACTGGCAGTAAAAGTCGCGTACCATTGCTAATGTACTTGTCACTGCTACTATGATTGTGAGGGATGAATATGTAATATTCTAGAATGTCTTCGGTAGGATGTTTTGTATTAGATAAGAGAGGTGATACTCACACCACACCTTTTTGATTCATGCACCACTAGTTTTGCATTACAGTATTGTACTGTACAATACTGTAATGCACAACTAGTGGTGCATGAATAAAAAAAGTGTGGTGTGAGCATCAATTTCCATTAGATAAGTATTGTAAGTATATTTTTCTTGTACAGTACTTAGTGTATTTTGTAAAGGACTCCTTATCCTATTAAAGGAGGTCCTAGGTTTGAGTTCTATATAAGTTTTGGTGATATCTAGAGTCGATACACTTCAAGGTTGTAAACGCCAATACTATTAACAACATATCGAGGTGTTTAGTGAGAATAACTGTTCGTTAATTATTATTCTTCTTAAGGAGTACTAGGTTGTGTTCGTTTAGTCACCTTCTATAGTAGATCCTTCGCTAAACTGGGATTTAAAACAGATTTTTATGTTAATGGACGAAACAATTTTAAAGACCATTACTCATTCTAAAAACATCAACATCTTCACTTGGATTATTTTTTGAAGAACATCTTCACAACGGCATCAGGTTATCGGATGTGTACAGTGACATTCATTTGAGTGGATTATTTTAAGCTTTATGCGACATTTGTAAACATAAAACAAATGCTACACTGCTTTTATGCTCGATTACTTAAATTAACTTACAACTGCTAGTTGTTTTTTACTACTGCTTTTGTGGGGCTGAACAGGGATAGTCGTTTACCACTGCTTGTAATAAAATTACAACTGCTAGTTAATTTGTACTAGTGTTGAATGTTAAACCTCTATTTTTGGAAGTGTGCATTGTCTCAAGTTGGTAGTTATTAGTAGGTTGTAGAATACGAAATGTACTTCTAGAAGGAGTCGTGGGTTTATAAAAGTATTCCGTATGGAAAACAAGTTGCCCTAAGAACAAAATTAGGTTGCCAAAATTATTTTGGGTAACAACTGCTTGTTGACCAGATTAAAAAAAATGGATAATGGGATAACAGAAGAGATGAAATAGTAAATACGTTGACATACAACGTTTGATACAGACAACCAACTACATATTACTAATACTACATGGTTGTAACTTTAATTGTTACATATTATATAACCACTTGATTGATAACATTCATTGACTACGAAAAATCTTAGCAGTCCAATGCTTCCTTCCCACACAGACAGCGTACTAAAACCACAAACCTTCATTCCCATTTAGCCTGATCCGTAACTTCAGCCAAACAAACCTGTTGAAAATGGCATTGATATATCATTAACCAAATCAAGTGATAATGTTTAAAAGGAACATGAATATAATGGTAAGTTATAAATAAATCATACTATAGGCAGCACAGTCCGTATGATTTAACAAAAGAAGAGATTCTTTGTATGGGGCGATGTAGAAAGATCCCGTATCTCCTAAAATTCCCATGCTGTCAAATAATTCAAGTTCTTTCTTGTACACGAATACCGAGTGACCCAAATGGTTGCCAGTGTACGCTTCCACTATTAGAGCCTGATCCTTTGTAAACCCAAGCAAACGAATAGATAATAGGGTGGGGATGGCAAAGAGGCTTCTAAATGATCTTATGGCAAAACCATTCACGTCCACTAACCATCCACAAAACAATGGCATATCGTCATCAATGATCATACCAGAAATCACTAGAGAGGTTCCAAGATCGAAAACATAGAATGGAACTGGGAGTTCATTTTTTAAAATCTGCGGAAGGTCTATAACTTTAAATTGGTTGGTTACCAAATCAAACGAAATCAACATATAAATCTTGTATGTAACACCGTCCTCATTAGTTAACTTTTCACTCCCAGTCCAATAGATAAAATGACCGACAACTGCCTGACTTTGACGTTTCAATTTATAGTTTCACGAGGGGGGTGGAAATTTTCAAGGCATGTCCACCTTAATGAGTTGAAAGAAAAGACAGAAACATACCAGAAACCACTTTGGAAAACAGGATAGGAGACCTTCACGATCTTTGGGTCAAGAGTGTCCGGACGGACGGCAAAACCAAAACAAATCTTTTTACATTCAATTTGATGCGTGTAAAACGGGACATGTACTGCAAGTGATTTTTGGATTGCCAGGTTCCAAATAACAGACATTAGATTAGAGCCATAAACAAAACACAAAAGACCGTGAGAATTGCCAACTGCAATCATTGATGAAAGCATTAAATCGGTACGAAGTACCGTAGCGGTCAGCTGTTCATTAAAAGCTAACATAAAACCTTTGTGACCCTGATCAAATGTTAGCGTAAAAAACACTCATCGTTACGACGAACACCGTAATTAGAGATGAAAAAACCAAAATCTATACTAGCCTTCCATAACTTGCAAACACTACATAGCTGGAGTATAGACTTAGGAGGTTGCCTGTGAATGATATCTAGTTGAACATCCAGTGGGATATAGTCGGACATTTTGTTAAACAAAAGCAGAAAGATTGGGATAAATATATGAAGTGAATAGACCAAAAGAAGAAAGAAAGATGTTGTTAAACAAATTAAGAAAGATTTGTATTGAAGAAAGAGATTGGCAAAAGAAGACATTTAAGGACATGTACCGTAATGTACTATAGGGCAACCAAATATTAAATTCTGCTAGTATATACCAAATAAATTAATAAAGTATACATAACCCATAATATATAGAAGTGGTTTGCAAAGCATAGGCTTTTTTGTATATGTGCACGGGTATTAACTAAAGAAATGCCATTGAGTTAAAAAACAATTATAATAATCGACTAATATATAATTGAAGTAGAAATACCTACAATATACATTGAAAGAAAAATACTTCACATGTCAACATTAGACAATAATTATAGGTCAAACGGACATTAAGAATAGTACCTTGAAAGACCACTATCATATTATGTATTCAACCTTGTGCTTCCATAAGTATTCAAGCATCCGTTCACGGTAAGCTAAAGCTGTTTGAAGAGAGTCGTCTACTTCCAGAGGCTGGTTACGGAGCAATCTGTACAAAATAATGCACACCCATACTCCGCAGTCACCATACAACTCCGATTGTTTTGGTACTTTTGGACACTTGTATGTGATTTTATAATCCCCCGGTCATATGCCCTTACTATGCAGTACCCCAGAGTTTGTTAGGTACGATTTAAGTTGTGTTTGTAAGTTTCTCTTAGAACCTCGCAACCACCGTTCACCTCCTGATGCTGACCCAAGAGAATCATAAATGTAAACAACTCCAGTGCGGATATGGAGCTCACAGAGTATCCAGTGTTTTGCACTTTCATTCATGGGAAAATACACCTGATATATAAAATAAATGCAGGATATTATAAGCTGTTTATAACAGTAGTGGTATATGTACGGTAAGTGTCTGCCAAAATGACCTTTGCAACATCTCGCCAAGCCGCAGGGTATGTTGTGCCATCTGAATAAGTGGTAGGCATGTTGCCACCTAGGATTTGATTGCAAAAAGTACACCCTGCCAAAGCCCAATCTGCATCAGCTGGTCTAAACAACCACATCAAATCAACCCATGCATCCAAGTGCTGCGGACAGATAAAGCAAATCAAAACTTTAAACATTCGTTTCATAAGTAAAAAAACAAAATAATAAACAAGTGCAGTAGACCAGCTAGGCATCAGCTTTACTCACTAACTCATTAAGCCACCCGCCGGTGCAGTCTTCAACACATACCAAGCCTACCCAAAAATTCCTATAAGCAATAACCGCACCGGAGCCCCAAGGAAACCTATAAAGTAATGGTTCTTTAAGCTTCAAATACTTGCGAAGGTAATCAGGAACAGTAACCTTCTTCTTGTTGCATTTCGGGTGTCGTAAAAGTTCCTAAAAAATAAATATATTCAATAACATACACACAATGATAATGATGTTATTGGATTAACAAATAGAACCTACCTCTACAAACGGTTCAATTGTGGGCGAATAGAATCGACTAAGTGGACACGTTCTGGGGTTTCCAGATGTTTCCTGAAAACAAAGTTGAGAGATAAGCAGAAAAAAAATAAAAAAAAAAAAGATTCGTTTCAGTTACAATTTAATAAGGTGATGTACATCTAAAACGGCAGCCGGGATAATAGCCTCGTTAATGACACCCTGCAATCTTGTAACATAGCGGCAAGGAGTAGCTGATGTTTTTGATACCCCATTTTCCGAATTGACAGACCCAAACAACGTCGCGTAAGTTTGTATAGTGCGCCTTCTTTTACTGAGGTTGTCGTTCAATTTTACTCTCTTTCTTTTGTTCGTATTCATATCGGAGAAAAGATCTTCCAACAGAGGTTTGTCATTAGGACCTACCACATTTGCAAATGACACTTTCTTCGGTTTAACCTGAGATTCAGGGGCTTCAGCGTCTTTCTTTGTCGGTGTATCTTCTAGGCTAACCACAGCAACATCATTGTTACTGGATTCAAGGCCAACAAACAATTTTTTGACAACCACATCCCCTTGTTGATCATCACAATCTATTAAATCTTAAGACGGAAGACACAATTTTGATGGCAGGTTGTTGTCTTTAAACTAACATTTGAGAATATAGTATGTTACAAAATAGCACATTAAACTATTTTATTTATCGTCGATGTTTTACATAGAATGTAGATACCTCATGAGCTTTGTTGGTGGGTGTTCCTACTTCTGTCTACACACAATCAATATTGCTAACGGGTTCTGGTTGGCAAGCCAATTGTTTCTGAACCACATCTTGCTATTTGTTATCACAATCCATTGCATCTAGAGAATTATCACCCAAATCTTTTTCATCGTTTATGTAAGACGACCAGTCATTACCACAATCCGGTTCCTGCTGAATTTTAAATATATATACATAAGTAGGGACGTATGCTTTAGCCAATATTTAAACTGTAACTGAAATATAACGTACAATAATGGGGTCACCGGGTATTTTATTTTCCTCTTTAGGTGCAACTGGTGGAAGTTGAGTACTAATTTCACCTCCATATTCCATAACAGGACATTTTTGGGTCATGGCACAAGCTTCAACAAGCATACCAAGGTTACATGGTTGCGTTTCTTTAAGCCCATCATCATTTTCTATGTCCGTTGCATGGTCCGCATGGACAACCTTATCCCCGTTAGGGCCTACAACATGAGACGACGTGGCCTGTATCAACCAATGTTTGATATAAGTGTGGACACGAACGATTATTTGAGTTTGGTATAAACATTGGAGGTAAACAATTTTAAGTAAATACAAACCTTCGGATCATCGAGAGTAATGTCAGGGTCGTTTGTGGTGGCACAACTTTTAGTATGTTCAGGATCAACAACAGCATAATTATTAAGACCTAATAGTTGCTGTACTTTTGAAAGTCTGCTTTTGACACTCATAAACACATCAAGTACAAAAGGTGTGTTTCTGACCGAATGAATGCCGTTTTCTATCATCAAACTTTTTTTTCCAAATCCAGTAACTCACGAAATAGACCCCCTGTCGAATGAGTAGTTCCAGTTTGTGCAACATTTAAATTGAAATCGTCCATGCACAAGTTTAAATTGAAATCGTCCGCGAATTCATTCGAATGCTCTGCAGTCTTGTAACCATCGGCTGTGTCTGGAACAGACAAACCATCTATAAATTGGGTGCTGGCAATACACCATGGTTGCTTCATTTCAGCTTGTGTTGCAGAAAGTTCAGCAATGGGAGTTGAATCCTAACAACAACAAAAATAATTAAAAAAAAACAAAAAAAATTGAAATTACTCAAATACTGTGAACAAATTCAGGTACAAGTTAGTGGGGTCAGCAATGTAAGACTGTGTGATGCATACCGGTCCAAAGAGGTTACAACAGTCCGGTTTCCGAAAATTTGAAAGTCATGACCAAGCAAGACCACGTGGAATGATCTTATTGTCTTTCACCCACCAACGTGAGCTTTTAGGATAAGTCTCCAAAATCCAAATCTGTAATAGCCACAACTGTTATCTTTAAAACGTGTACTTATGCAGCTATCGTTTTTGAAAATGTTTCATGGTTTACCAAAGTAAAGGTCACTTGTTTAGGATGAAACAATACCTTTATGGTTACAATTTAAAAAATAAATCACAAACTAAAATGTGTTATAACATTTTTGTTATCTAAATTACGGGTAACTTTTATATTAGGCACTTGTATACAGAACAAAACACCATGATTTCATAACAATAAAACAACAACATTAATTTTAGGTACTTTTGAAATGAATAAGTAAGAGCACAACAAAATAGAATCAAAAGCAAACTACAGAGAATTCAAACCTTGAAAGCCCAAGCGAACCCGTATAGATTGTATGTGGCACTGAACTTTGGGTTTTTTTTCAATTTTAACAGATGATCTTTTCTGTGAATATGAACAATATTGACAGTCCTTTGATAAAATTTATGCCACATATATTCACCCCAAGGAAATACATTCCATCAGATGATCTTTTCCCATAAACACCAGCTCTGCAGCTACCAGCAGACACACCCTAACAGCATCCTCATCAGAAAGAGATAACCACCTTTTCTCATCCTTTTTTCCGTCATTAACAAGTTCCAAAAGATCAATTTCATGTACATTTGTTATACCATTACTCTTTTTTTCAGGAAATACACGATCGAAAAATGCGCTAGATGGTTTAATAGGTTTTGAAACTTTGCCAAATCGAAACCCTGTTATCAGACAAAATTCTTTCCGGCCAAACCTTAACGAATGATCACCAATTTGGAATTTTAGTGGAGGGGAATCGGAGATGTTAGAAACATATACCTGGTGTTGCAAAACATAATGCATCAGAAGACAGTCATTCTCGCACGACTTTATATCCAACCATGAACCAAATACTGTTTGCCTGAACAACCTTTCCCGGTTTTCATTCTTTGACAAACAGAGTTTAATATCTGGCAGCAACTTCAATGTAGAACGAACTGCGATTTTACAATTGTACAACTTTAATTTTGTCATATGGAATTATAGAGTAAAATTAATTAGGGTTTTGTGAATAAGATGTGGTTTGTGAGTGTGTGCGCGTGATGTAGAAGAAGACGTTTAATTGTAGAAGTTGTTAAAAATTGTACAAGAAGATATTTGATTGTGTGTGTACGCGCGTGATGTTGTGTGCGTTATTATTATTAGTTTTATAATACAACCAGTGTAAAATGACCATATTATCCTCGTGTATAAATACAAGTTGCCCAATATTATATAGTTGCCCGAAAACTATTTGGTTGCCCAAAAAACAAACAATACATGACATATAATCTCAAAATACGTACTTCGGTCATACCTTTGTTGGACACATGGCACCCCATGGTTGGATACCAGGAAATCGCTGGGCAACAGGTCCATTTTCATTCGGCAAAAGTGCGTGGTCCGGAAAGTGATAAGTCTCAGGGCGCGCGGTCTATTTGATTAATTTTCCCTTTATATAATTTATTTTTGATTACATGATTAAAATGCATATAATATGTAGATTAAGAGAGTTTTTTGAATTTAATAAGAAAATTAAAAGTTGAGCGCTTACAAAAAGAAATTATGGCAAGTTTGATATTGTTTAGACCATTAGCCCAATAAAAAAACACACCAATTCAAACAAATCAACTGAACAAAGTTAAAACTTACATGCAACAAATGATTTTCATTTCAATGTTGTTGGTGGAAATCAATTTGTTTGTGTGCGTGCCTCGATTTATGTTACCAAGTGTGTAGCTGATTTTTTTATTGTGTGTGTGGTTCCCTCTCTCTCTCTCTCTCTCTCTCTCTCTCTCTCTCTCTCTCTCTCTCTCTCTCTCTCTCTCGTGTGTGTGTATTTCTGTGTCTAGCTTAGGTGGTCGGTACAAACAATAGCCATCAAAACGGCGTCGTTTGGTTTAGTAGCCTTATAAATCTGCATAGGTCATCCCAAAACGACATCGTTTTGCCTATTCCCACTCAGATGGCAGTGCTTATGGTTAAACTGCATCTTAAACTAGAATATTTTTTTGGTTTAATATACAAATATGTTACTAAATTTTTTAAAAAAGTTTGCTAAGTTACTGAACTTTCGTTTTGTTCATTTAGGTTACTGAACTTATAGGAATCATTTTTCAGTGTTGGTAGGAGTGACTTAATCGTGTATTTTTTTATATGTTAAGTAACATAAATGTCGTGTTTTTACAAGTTTAATGTTTTTTATGAATATTTTTTATAATTTCACTATTTCAGTGACCTCAAATGTCATGTTTTATAAGTTCAGTAACCTAAGTGAACAAAATGAAAATTTAGTAACATAGGCGAACTTTTTTTAGAAAGTTTAGTAGCATATTTTTATATTAACCCTGTTATTTGTAGGCATTTTCAAGATGGTCTTTCATTAAAGGCCAAAATCCATTATAATACCCTGAATTTGTCTAACCGGGTCTTCTAGTACCTTGATTCAGTTTAACTCGCTTACATGATTCTTATGTGACTTCCTCCGTTAGTTTTTTAAAGTCCACAACAAAATAAAGTTTCTCAAAAGTCAAAACTAAAGAATAACCCAAAATTCAAGCCATTCCATTCTATTCATGTCAAATTTATTAAAGAGTATCATGAGTTTTCGTTTCATTTGTAACAAAGCATTCTGAAATATGCTCCGTAGCATACCATTGCCTTTGAACTAGGGGTGAGCTCGGTTCCGGAACCGCACGGTGTCACACCCTCGCCGGAGGCGGAAACACGAGGTGTAACGGAAGGGAACATAAGCACAAGATAATAGAACATACCAACGTTAAGATTTAAAAGAAAGATTACACCATTACAATACCAGTTTAGCCGACATCGGCAAATATAGTACAAAGTTTAGATTCCAAATATAGCGTTTTATTACATAACGATTTGTAGTGACAAGTGAAAACTTCATTATGCAAGACCTGGTAGAAAAAAATTACTAACGATCACCTGAAATGCATGAGAGAAAAACGGGTCAACTATGAAAATAGTTGGTGAGTATACACGTTTCGTAAAATAAGAAAACTCGTAAGAAAGAGACAAAGGTTTCGGTCATCGGAAATAGTCCACCAAGCAAAGGCATCGTAAATCCACTCAGTTCCAAGTTCCGCCCATACAAAACTTGCAACCTGTGTGTTCACAACCCATTGCACAAAATATAGCGTATCTAGCTTATGTTCATGCACACGTTGCCAAATGAGGTCACAAAGCAAAGGCATTGTAAATCCACTCAGTTCCAAGTTTCGCCCATACAAAACTTGCAACCTGTGTGTTCACAACCCATTGCACAAAATATAGCGTATCAAGTAGTCAAGTATAAGTGGTCATAATAGTTCACAATATAGTACCACGTATATAATAATGTATGCCAGGCAAAGCCCCTAGAATAAATAATATGTGTCCCGTAACATAGTGGACGAGAGGTTGGCCGACCTCTAATAGCGCTATCCATACTACCTACTAATAGGAGACTAACAATGCGAATGTACGAACAGTACATCATACAACTATTATATACAATTAAGAACACTCCGAACAAGGGAGAATTTGCACACTCCACCAATAAGGCGAGAATTTTTTAGAACGCTCCGTAACATAGTGAGACACTCTGCTCCGGACCGGGGAGGCTTTAGGTTGCTCCGAACAAGGGAGACTTTATAGTGATGCTCCGAACATGGGAGACTTTATAGTGATGCTCCGAACATGGGAGACTTTAGGTCAAGGTCATAACACGTACGGTTCAATAAGTTCAAACAAGGCTTAATTTCGTAATTAAGTTCAAGGGTTTGATTCAAGTTCAAAGGTTCAAACATAATGAGTTCATAAACTATAAATCAATTTAGTTCAAATATGGTTCATGCATTTCGCCCCAAAATATAGTAAAACGGCAAAAAGGCCTGTGATTACTCACTTGATGAATTGATGCGATGACAAAAGTGGTTACACCGAAAAGTAGCGTGAATCTCGAAACTGACCTATTATGAATGATATGATATGTAATAAGTCATGATGTAATGTTATGCATGCAATTCGGATGATATTTATACCACTTATGAATTTTTGAAAACAATACTTTTCGTTGAAAATATAATCTTTTAACGTCTTGACCATTTTTAAATTACTTCACATGTATTTACATTGAAATGATATCCGACGATAATCATTTAGTGATTTATTGTGAAATTATAACTTTTCGTCGTAAAATAATGTCATTGAAATTTCCATGAAAGTGACTAAAACGGCCTCTAAAAGCTAGTCGTAAAATGGTGCACGTCGAGTGTTAGGAAGCAAACTCAACGGTTTTAGGAAGCTTGTATCATTATCTCAAAGTTTTAGCATTTAAGTTTCCATCCTAAAGGTCTCGAACATAAAGAAAAATAGAGGTTAAGTATGGTACTTTTAGTCCAAAATATAGTTTAAGGATGGTTTTTCGGCAAAGTTTAAGCGACCGTAATTAATTCATTACAACTCCGCTAAACAAACAGTCGGTCATTTTGGAAAGTATACTTGGCGATCTCACTTTTACTAGAAAACATCACTTTATAAAAAGTTCTAAATCAATGTTAACAATAACCTTTAACTTGGTAACTAGTTTTTGCCGCAAAACTTGTCTATAAGAAATCAAGATAGTTTTTCTTATATGATAAAAGTTACGGCAACTTTTGTAAACGTGTATAATTTAATCGTTACAACTCCGTTTTCTACGTTTTAAAGGTCCTTAGCTTTGTATCAAAGTATACTAACATATTTTTAACAAGTCGACATAATTTACAACGTCCAAGCTTCATTTTTGACTCGTACAAAATAAATAATGTTTGCTGAAATTTCCAGAAATTTATATTTTTCGTCGCCAACTTGAAAATTTCATAACTTCTTCGTTATAGCTCCGTTTTAATCCGTTCAAGCGGCCACAGTTTCATTTTAAAGTATATTTTCTAAATATCTAGGCCAAAAATTTTTATCTACTGTCGGATTTTCCAGATTTTAAAAATAAGGACAGACCCTTTTCCAAACTTGTCGAAATGAGTTTTTCTCGCGCCAAACCTATTCTAACCCATTCAAAACAACTCCGAAGCTATTCTAATCCTACCATACACCTTCTTAGGGTGTCATGGGTTCCTAGACATCACCAAAACTAATATATAACAAGGAGTAATTATAGGATGGATTATATATACATAACACTTAAAAATCTTAAAAAGTGGTATAAACATCATGAGACTTGCATGTTTCTCAAATAAAATGATATGATCATAACAATGAATGCGAAATAAAAATATGAATATGAATGCTTACAAGAAATATGATGAGGTTTAAGGACAAAGGGTTTTTCCTAATCACTTGAGGTTTTTATTGCAAAACCTATACAACAAGTGATACTAGAGTGTATTAAAACTTTGTCTTGAAAATTTTTGATGAAATCTTTCTTGCTCCTTGGTGGTTGCCGGTCTTGGAAGAGAAAGAGAGAGCCAAATATGTTTTCACCTTGGATAATATCTTGTATGTGTATGTTTAATTGTATAATACATTATAACTAGTCAAGATATTTGCAAATTAATCCATGACTCACCCCTTGTGTCGACAAGGGGTGCTAGTCATCCGTTTGTTATGTTTTTTTTTTTTTTATATATGTACAAGAGTAATAACATGTAAGTAATTTGAGGATAAGTGGTAAATTAAATACACATTTGAGTATTTAGAGTAGCATTAGATAAAAATAACTTTTCACGGGTCAAGATAAAATATATTTAGGTCATAAAAATTATAAAAATACATTTCTTGCAAAATTTGAGTGATATAATAATAATCGTGTCGTATTTAGGAAAAACGTCGTAATTATATAAATACAACAATTTGGTTACAAAATAAATTTAAAACACTGGGTAAACTCATAATATTATTTTATAAACTTAATATGAGTATAAAAATATATCAGGATAATTTTTGGAAGTAATGGATCAATTGTTCAAAATAATTAATCACGCGATAACGTTTATTTAATATGAGATTAGACGTTTAATGTGAAATGCAAAACCATGCATGAACTACTGTGATGACAATGATGTTAATGATATGTAGACTAAACTTAGTCTATATGAAATGTCCTTGATGATTGTTCATGAATTCACAGCTAAACCATTAAGGTTACGCGAATTTAATACTTGTAAACCTAGTTTACGATAAACGATGAAATAGTAAAATTGAGAAATGACCGGAAATTGAGAATTGTGACACACGGAACCGACCTGGAACCAAAAGAACCGAGAACCGCAAAATGGATATTTTAGAAACCGAGAACCGGACCGAAAAGCATGTTTCGGTTCCGGTTTGGTTCTCGGATCCGGTTCGGGTATTTCGGTTCTACCCGATTAGAACCGAAAATTTCTAAAAAACACTTAAATATTCACAATTGTAGTGTAGAGACTATTCTTCATCGTCAAATTAAAATTTTACTTGATGTTGGGATCATAAGCTACCATTAAAACTTAAATATATCCGTAGAGAAAGATAAGCGCATTAAAACTTAAATATATCCGTAGAGAAAGATAAGCGCATGTAATGTGTAAACTTTTATAATATGTACTGATATGCATTTGTGACACTAACAAAGGCAAAAACAATATAACAAAATCAAGTAATATAAATGATTTAACGATGCTAACGTGTCCTAGTGAAGAAATATAGTTGCTACACACAGAGGTAACTACAAGTATGTATAAAATATCATTAATAACCAACTCATTTTTTTATAGTAACATAAACACGACAAACACATGATTTTAAAAATATATATATATATTAAAAGAAAATCTAATTGATACTTATTAAGAAAAATAAAGGGCAAATTACCCAAAAATGTAGTTAACTTGCCACTTTTTCCCATTGTAATTAGCATTCTTTTTTTTTTTTCCTCATTATGTCAATAAACCTCTATCGTTAGTCCTTTCTGTGTACCCGTTACCAAAAATACCTGCATCGTTAGTCCTTTATGCTAACGACCGTTAATAAATAACTTAAAATTTGGTTATCTTACGCTAAACTTGCATCGTTGGTCCTTTATACAAACGATCGTTAAAAAATAACTTAAAATTTGGTTTTCTTACATTTCCGTCCGTTCTTTCACGTTTCCGTCCGTTTTTACACGTTTTCGTTCGTTTTAACACGTTTTTGTCCCTTTTTTTCACCTTTTCGTACGTTTTTACACGCTTACATCCGCTTTTTCACGTTTTCATCCGTTTTTTCACGTTTTCATCTGCTTTTACACGTTTTCATCCGTTTTACACATTTTCGTCCGTTTTTACACGTTTTCGTCCGTTTTAAGACGTTTTCATCCGTTTTTACATATGTATTCATCCGTTTGTACACGTTTTCGTCCGTTTTAACACGTTTTCATCCGTTCTTGCACGTTTTCGTCCGTTTAACAAGTTTTCGTCTGTTTTTTCACGTTTTCGTCCATTTTTACACGTTTTCGTCCGTTTTAACACGCTTTCGTCCGCTTTTTCATGTTTTCATCCGTTTTTACACGTTTACATCTGTTTTTGCATGATTCGTCTGTTTTTACACATTTTTGTCTGTTTTAACACGTTTTTGTCCGTTTTTCTCGTTTTCCTCCAATTTTACACGTTTTCATCCGTTTTAACACATTTCCATCCGTTTTTTCATGATTTCATCCATTTTCACACGTTTTCATCCGTTTTTACATGTTTTCGTCTGCTTTTTCACATTTTTGTCCGTTTTTTCATGCTTTCGTATGTTTTTCACATTTTTATCAGTTTTTTCATGTGTAAACACGTACGAAAACGTGTATAAAATGGATGAAATGTGTAAAAACGGATGAAAACGTGTAGAAACGGCCGAAAACATTTGAAAACGTATTATTATGTGAAAAAATAGACAAAACGTGAAACAACGGACGAAAACGTGAAAAAACAGAGGAAAACGTGTAACAACGGATTAAAACGTTTTCATCTGTTTTACAAGTTTTCATCCGTTTTTGCATGTTTTCGTCTATTTTTACACGTTTTCGTATGTTTTAACACATTTTTGGCCATTTAAACTGTTTTCGTTCGTTATTTACGTTTTCATCCATTTTTTCGCGTTTTCATCCGTTTCTACAAGTTTTAATCCGTTGTTACATGTTTCCTCTGTTTTTTCACGTTTTCGTCCGTTGTTTCACGTTTTTATCCGTTTTTACACGTTTTAATCCGTTGTTTCACGTTTGCGTTCGTGTTTGCACATTTTGTCTATTTTTCCGCATATTAATATGTTTTCGAATGTTTTCGGCCGTTTCTACACGTTTTCATTCGTTTTTACACATTTCATCCATTTTATACACGTTTTTGTACGTGTTCACACATGAAAAAACTGAAAAAGGTGAAAAACGGACGAAAACATGAAAAACGGACAAAAATGTGAAAAAGCAGACGAAAACATGTAAAAACGGATGAAAACGAGTAAAAATGGATGAAATCGTGAAAAAACGGATGGAAATGTGTTAAAATGGATGAAAACGTGTAAACTTTGAGGAAAACGAGAAAAACGGACGAAAACGTGTTAAAACAGACAAAAATGTGTAAAAACAGACGAAATCGTGCAAAAACATATGTAAACGTGTAAAAACGGATGAAAACATGAAAAAGAGGACGAAAGCGTGTTAAAACGGACCAAAACGTGTAAAGACGGACGAAAATGTGAAAAAACTGACGAAAACGTGTAAAAAAGGACGAAAACGTGAAAAAACATACGAAAACGTGTTAAACGGATGAAAACGTGCAAGAACGGATGAAAACGTGTTAAAACGGATGAAAACGTGTAAAAACGGATGAATACATATGTAAAAACGGATGAAAACGTGTTAAAACGGACGAAAACGTGTAAAAACGTATGAAAACGTGAAAAAACGGACAAAAATGTGTAAAACGGATGAAAACGTGTAAAAACAGATGAAAACGTGAAAAAACGGACGAAAACGTGAAAAAGCGGATGTGAGCGTGTAAAAACGTACGAAAAGTGAAAAAAACGGACAAAAACGTGTTAAAACGAACGAAAACGTGTAAAAACGGACGGAAACGTGAAAGAACGGACGGAAACGTAAGAAAACCAAATTATAAGTTATTTTTTAACGATCGTTTGTATAAAGGACCAACGATGCAAGTTTAGCGTTAGATAACCAAATTTTAAGTTATTTATTAACGGTCGTTAGCATGAAGGACTAACGATGCAGGTATTTTTGGTAACGGGTACACAGAAAGGACTAACGATAGAGGTTTATTGACATAATGAGAAAAAAAAGAATGCTACATACAATGGGAAAAAGTGGCAAGTTAACTACATTTTTGGGTGATTTGCCCAAAAATAAAACTTGTAACGAGTAATGATATGGTCCTTGCATTATTTCATAAAAAACTAAGAAATTATATACATACATAGAGTTTGGGCGGTTCCTCGGTTCCGGAACCGATACCCGCGATTTCGGACCGAACCGAACCGAAAACCGAAATTTGCATTATTAAAGAACCGAGAACCGGACCGCGGTTGTAAAATTCGGTTCGGGTTGGATCGGTTCTGGTTCGGTTCTCGGTACATTTGCTCACCCCTACTTTGAACATATAGCATGCTAATAAGAAGCTATTTCCATACTATATATCGGCTTTTTTGTGAGAAAATACTAATAACAAAACCTCACCAAACCATCTTTTAGATGAAAATGGGACAAAGTTGCCCAAAGTGTATTCAACATGTCGAAAAACCTCATAAATCTTTATATTGACATGATTATATTAATAATGCATTGATTTAACATTAAGTATAATAGGCGAGTACCAGCGCCTAGTGGCAGCGGTTTCTAGCGTCAGATAATTAATGATTTGTGATATTGTGGTGAGTGTTTTGTGTAACGTTTAAAATAGAACGTGAACCAATGAAAATGCAATTGCAAACGGTTGTACTATACGTTAACTAAAGTCTAGATAAAATTCTTAACATTTATCAAACAAAAGATAAAAACATTTAATGAAACTGAAAGTAAACATTACATCAGTTATGAGATAAAAACTAACAACACACGTTACTTGTCGCGTAAACACTAATAAGGATGGGGTTAATGGTGCCGTGGTTAAGAAGAACGCAAGTACCAAAATTAGCATGAATGTGTAGCCCAAAATTAAAAAAAATGGCTAATTTTGGCAATTTTGTAAAAGATTTGGGCACATTTAGCTCAATCTTTTTCTTTTTTTTTGAAATTGGCGTATTTAGCCTATTGAAAAGTTAAATATGCACTAACGGGCACATATTTTCTTTTAATTGTAAAACATTATAATCGTTTTTGAAGAAAAACATATATATATATATATATATATATATATATATATATATATATATATATATATATATATATATATATATATATATATATATATATATATATATATGTATATATATATATATGTATATATATATATATATGTATATATATATATGTATATATATATATGTATATGTATATATATATATGTATATGTATATATATATATATATGTATATATATATATATATATATGTATATATATATCTATATATATATATATAAAATATTTATATAACGACAGATCGTTTTGTGTTAAAAAAAGTTTATGGGTTTTAAACGAAAAATAATAAAAGTTTGAAGATTTGGGGATTAAACATAATGTTTTGAAACCCGGTTCGACCCGGGTGGTTCAACCGGTTGAACCGTTCCCGTTGAAAAACGAGTCAATTTAAACCGAGTCAACCCGACAGGTTGGGTCAAAACGGGTCAAATTAAACAGGGTCAACCCATCGGGTTTGAAGCGTCCCGGGTCAACCCGGTTTTCGATATGTATTAATAGTTTCAACTTTTCACTTTTTACTTTTTAGCATAGCAGGGTACCCGCGCGTTGCGGCGGCGGGTACCCTGTGACGATTAACCGGAGAAGTATATCTCGATGAGACCTGATTCACCAGTTTGTATCTGTTTCAACGTTCCTCTCTAGTTCGTTTTCGGATGGCTGTTATTGGTTAGCCGAATAAGTAGCAACACCGGTTCCCGGTTGAACCCATTGGCCCGGTCTGATTTTCAAAACTATATGTACTATCAACTTGTTAGCTTATATGAAGCTTTGTGTGTTTTATTAATCTTGTTGGAATCACTCCTAAACTCTATTTCAAGTGTTTGTAATTAACATGTAATAGGTTGCTTAATTAGGCTTTTATGTTTGTATTAAGGTAAGACTTATGTAGAAAGCCCATAAGCTTTGGCCCGTATCCAATAAGGAAGGAAGGGACTAGAAGTGTTGCCCTAGCTCCCTTCCCCTATAAATACCTTTGTAAACCTTCACTTGAAGGTTGGTTGTTCATTTCACACATATATCCTACGCATATCTTTTCTCTAGTTTCATACGTGTGTGTGTGTGTTTGTTCATCCGATCACCTTATCTAAATTTCTTACATATTGATGCTTGTGTTACAATATGGTGACCTAACAGTAGTATCATTCGCCATCTAGTTGGGTGAAACACTCTTGTTTTTTAAGTTTTTTAACTATACGCGTGGGTTTTGCGTGTTAGTCTTTCATACGCATAAAAGCTCAAATTTTTACACTTTAAAACTCAAGATTCTTGTACTTTAAGGTTTATTTAGTGTTAAAGTTTATGTTTTTAGCATCAAGTTTGAAACTTTACGTGTGTAGCATTGGTTTTGAGCTTGATTTCATTCGTGTACTACTTTCTACGCGTAAGGTGAAAAAGTGTTTTGGATCATCAAGTTTCTTACTTTTGTGTTATTTTTGTGATATTGAAGCTATTTCATCATAAAAATCATGTTTCTAAACACTTTTGGGCAGAAAATCAGTTTTTGGTGATAGTTGGTATTTTCTACTCGTAAGAAAACCCTAGTTTTATTGGTAAGCTTCAAAGTCTACGCCTAAGCAGTTCTTACGCATAAGCTTTTCTTCATTTGATCTTCAGTGCTGCTGGTTTACTCAGTGTTTTCTTGCTTGGATAAGCCTAAAAACACTTCGACTTTGGATATCTTTTACACTGGTATAAGTGTAAAGGATTTTGGGCAAAACCCTAGTTTTACGCATAAGCAAATTCTTACGCGTAGAATTCTCTTTGCCTAAGCATTTTCTTACGCCTAAGCCTAGTCTTACGCATAAGCTAATATTACGCATAAGGATTCTACTACTAAGCCTTTTGTTTACGTCTAAGCTAAGTTTTCCTCAAGTCTACGCGTAAGCTATTCCTACGCGTAAGCTCTCTTGTTACGCGTAAGTTGGTTTTTACGCATAAGGTACTTTCTACGCCTAAGCTGATTTCTACGCATAAGGTTACTTCATCAACATTGTTTCATTCGACTACAAAGATCCATCCTCAACATAAGTTTCAAGATGTCTCAACCACCATACTCTAGTTATTTTCCTCATGTGTATCCTCAACAACAAAAACAACAATTCTATCAACAATATCCTCCACCATCCCCACAAATAGTGCAACAATTTCAACAACAAGGAGCAATTCCTCTTCCACCACAAATGGTTCCACCAAAACCTAGTCAACAAGTACAACATTACACATACTTTCAAAATCAGAATCCATCCAAGTATGCTATGAATGTTTCAAATCCAAAGGAACCCTCATGGTTTGCAAAGATGTGTGAAGCTTTAAGTAGCCAACAATCCATTCATGAAGCTGGATCACTTGATAGACCTCCAATGCTCACTCCCGAAAACTACGATCAATGGGTGATAAGGTTCTTTAGGTTTTTTGATCTAAAGAAGCCACATGGAAAGTTCTTGAAGAAGGTCATCCTTGAAGGTCCATTTCAGATGCCTACTCTCACTGTACCTGGAGATCCGAATGCTGTTCCACCAAGAGATGATATTACCAACGTTGTCGGTCTTGATCAACTTACTACTGACCAACTTCTACACTTAGAAGCCAATGAACTTGCAATGCAATATATCCTTTTGGGATTACCCAGTCCGATACTTCATAGTGTTGATGCTCAGAAGACTGCTAAAGCAATGTGGGAGCACATTCATCTTCTAATGGAAGGCACCGAACTCAATCAAGAAGACATGGAATCAAAAATCTACTTAGCATATGAACACTTCATGATTGAACCAGGGGAGACATTAGAGTCATATCATCATCGATTCTCAGACATCATCAATGACTTGGATAAACATAATATCATTATGCCAAGGATTGCAGTCAACACAAAGTTCCTGAGCAGTCTTGGTCCTGATTGGGAAAAGTATGTTACTTTCATCAGTCAAGCAAAGAACCTTCATCAAGCTACATACGGATTTTTGTATGACTATTTGAAGCCCCACCAAAAAGAAGTTGACAGAGAAAGGATCATCCGAGGAGTCCCTACTTCGCCTTCACTCCCTGACAATCAATCTCTAGCCTTGTGGGCTCAAGCATGTTATCCTCAGTTCTCGACCTTACAAACTGTCTTCACAAACCCTCCACAACCAACAGCTCAGATCACACCATATGATCCCTCACAAGAAACTCAACTAGTTCCATACAACAGCAACAATGATCAAGCACTTTACAGTGAATCTAATGAGGATGCAGAAGCTTTCGATGCGTTGCAACAAGGGTTTGTCATGATTGCTAGAGCCTTCGGTCGATATTCTAACAAATCCAACAATCGCATTCGAACCTCATCTAACACAAGGAATAAGGCTGTTGTTAACAACGGAAGAGTTGAAGTTCAGAATCGTGGTAATGTTCGTCAGATGGGAGGTGGTCAAGGATTTAATCCTACTGGAAGGAATAACATGGGTGCTCCACAACAACAAAGGGTTCAAGTGGTTGATAAGGGAAATGCTCAGACTGGGATTAATGGTCTCCGATGCTATAATTGTAATGAAAAAGGCCATCTGGCTAATGCATGCCCAAAGCCGAGGACAAGAGGCAGCACTTATAAAAAAGAGTCCTTACTCTTGGCTCTTAAGGATGAAGCTGGTGGAACTCTTACCAACAAGGAACAGAGCTTCATGGCAAATGCAGATTCTGATGATGACATGGAGGACTTGCAGGCTAATGCAGCAGTGATGTTAATGGCAAACATGCAAGAACTCCACATGAGTGACACAGGCCCAGTGTATGACACTGACGGCTTGTCTCAGGTACCGGATCAAACTATATTCATTACCGATCTGATATCTCCACCAACATCTGCATCCGACGAGGATCAGAGTGTTCAACATGAACCATCTACATCTCATTCCGATGAAAATCAAATAGATCCTGTAGTTATATTTGACGATTAAGATGACCTTATGGTTAATATTGATAATCAAGTTGACTCCGTGCTTATATTTGAGGATCTAAATAATGATCATGTTGCGACTCACGTTAAACAAGCTGAACCTGTGTCTAATCCAGATCTTGAGCTCATGACCAACTTAGTTAAGACCCAAGAATCTCGAATGGAAATGTGCCTAGACATCAATAAGAAATTAAGCGATAAAATTGCACTGTTGTCTAAGGATAATGAATGCTTAAAGTTCCAACTCAACATTTTTCATACAAAAGAGACACGTGAAAAAGGTTTTGAAGTCGCATTTGCTAAATCATACCAAAATGAAAAATCTTTGGAAAAACATATATGTGATCTAGTTGCATCCAAGAATGCTTTGTTGTCTCAGATAGAACAACTGAAATATCATCATAAACAACAACTTAACGCTCTTACTTTGGAAACTCAAAAAGCCAAGTCTGAGTTGTTAACTTGTCAAAAACAGTTTTGTGAATACAAAAAGCATTCGAGGAAACAAATAGATGACTATCTTGAGGAAATTGTCGACTTACAAAACAAAATCAAAGAGTTTTGAAATGTTGTTTACAAACATGGTGAGTCAATCATAACTATTCAAAAGTTTACTTTTAAACCAAATCCAAATGGATAGGGACCGAATCTTGCTGATTACAAACCACGTTTTTCACATCGAGCATTCAAACCAAATCCTCAAGTATACAGTGCAGAACATAGAATTGATGATTCCATTATGAGTGTTGTTGAAAATAATCGTATGGAGGAACTAGATGCAGAAGACGAGAGTCGGTCAAAAATTGAAAATGTTATTTATTGCAAACCATTTAACTATTCAAATGCCATAACTTTCGTCGCACAACAAGATAATTCTAACATACCTTGGGTTATCACGCCCACTCCTGATGTTGGTCCCCAAACCAATGTTGCACAAATTAATGGTCATTTACCTTCACTCAGTGAAGTAAAAACATTACCCGAACGATGTCAAATTCTTAAATATTTTGATACATTCATATCGGACATCAAACTTTTGGAACGTGAAATTGAAATCAATTCTGAAATAAAAGTTGAACATTTTCAATCGCCTCATGCGCGAAATCAAAGCGATATTTTTCAGAAAAGAATTTTACTGATAACATCAAATAGTCCTGAATATTAAGTGTCAATTTCCCCCGATAATGCTCGTTATTTATATCATTTATATGGATTTACGCTTGTTTCCATTGTTTTCCACTTTCAGGTAAATTACGAGCATTGGAGCTAAAGAGACGCGTAAATGGAAACATATCTAAAGATTTATCACAGTATGCTATTTTGAAGAAGTTACAGCGTAACTCATCTCTCACATTACGCCGTAACTATTGCGTGACTCAGTATGCCAACTTATCAGAAGGTTACGGCGTAACTCCTCCCAGATGTTACGACGTAACTACATTAGGTCAAAAGAGGTTCCACGCCGCTGATACTTACGCCATAACTGCTGCATCACTTACGACGTAACCGAGCTAATTGAAGACTACGGCGTAACCATTCATTAGTTTACGGCGTAACCAGCAGATTTAGTGCTTTTTATGATAAAATAGAAGGTTACGGCGTAACTCCTATATTGGTGCTTTTTACCCAGATCTGGCCTATAAATACCCCACGAATTCCAGCATTTCTAATCATCCCATTCCATACACAACACTCTGAGAACGTGGGAAAAAGCTCAAGGCAGGTCTAGAGGAGCATACGGAGCTGTTTCCAAGGGATAAGTCACTCTATTACGATAAGCATTAGCGTTTTATATTTCTTTTACTTTCAACTCATGTATTTCGTACCTTTGAATATTGAATTGATTTGCATGATTAATATGAGCGGCTAAGCACCTTTTGGTGCTAGCCTAGTTATGATTCCTTAATTGTTTTGTTTGCGTTTACCTTTACTTTCGTATAATTATTTCTAAGTGTATGCATGCATAGTTTAATGGTAGTCACCCTTGGTTCGGTAGTTTTAAATGGTTGTAGAGGCCAATTGCCTAGGAGATATGACCAACTGACCCTAGGTGAGCGGACTGAGACGGGAAGGGTAAGATATGACCAACTGACGACCCTTTCTACTTGTGCGATTTGACCAACTAATCACCTATTGTTTGGATGAACTTAAGAATAGGGGGTGTAGTGTCTAAGTTCCTAACGGCCGGGCACTCACTATTATGAATCTAGCATGTAGCGGTACTTAATGACTTGGCTTAGGGGACCAGGAACAACAGGACTTATAACGGTGCGCCTGATTTCTCCTGTGGTGGCATCTTTGCTGATAGGTTAGGGCGAATTAACCAAATACTGTCCTCTCGAATTTGACCCCACCTGAAGTAATTGGAAGTAAGTAGACGTAGACATAACTAGCTAGGATGATTAACTAGGTTAGCACCACTTCTCTCTATTGATTTCTCTTTACCATTTATCTGCTTTCATTTACTTTACTCTGCATTAGTATTTTAGTTAATTAAATCTCTATCGAAACCATTATTATTCTGCGACACTAGACTTAGTAATAATCCAACACACATAGCTCTTGGGACGACCTCGACTTTACCGTTTACTTCACTACACACGACCGGGTACACTGCCCCGTTAGTGCACTAGGGTAGACCATAGGTATTGCGAGACACTATAAATTTAAGACCTGGTCAGTAAAACCTGCATCAAGTTTTTGGCGCCGCTGCCGGGGAGTTATATTAGGATTCATATTAAGTCTTTAATTTCGTTTTAAAATTTTCTCACGATCATATTTCAAGTTTTCAAGTACCATGGAAGTTGTTAACATCGATGACCTCACTCTTGAGGAATACTTGGCGTTGACAAGAGCGGAACAAGGGCCGGGTCTCGTAAGACCGGCAGTTGGAGCGGATGTCCGTTTCGAAATCAAAGACCAATTTATGAGGGAGCTTCATTCTAACCCTTTTTCAGGAAACAAGGATGAAGATGCATATGAGCACGTTGAAAATGTCCTATACATTGCAAGCCTATTCAACATTCCGGGCGTGTCTCATGATGCTGTTATGCTAAGGGTATTCCCAATGACTCTTACTGGAGCTGCCAGAAGATGGATCAAAAGATTGCCCGCCGGGGCAATTAATACTTGGGCGCTACTAAAGAAACACTTTATTCAAAGATATTGCCCACCGTCAAAGATTTCTAACCAGCTTTTGGAGATCCATAATTTCAAACAAGAAGACGACGAAACACTGTATCAAGCATGGGACAGATACAACGATCTTCTTTACAAGTGTCCTACCAATGATCTGAACAACCAGCAGAAGGTCAATGTTTTCTACAAAGGAATTAACATAACTACAAGGCAAATGATGGACTATCAAGGACCTATCCCGAACATGACTCCAACTCTTGCTATTGAAGCCATTCAAAAAATGGCGGATCACTCTCAAAAATGGCACGACGGAGGAAGTAAAAGGAACCAAGGCGGAAGTTTTGACGGAATTGCAGCAATCGCTAGTAAAATTGAAAATCTCAGTCGAGATATGCTGAAGGTCAGAGAAACCGTTCATGCCATCCAAGTGGTTGTGAAAGTTGCGGAGGAGGACATCTTACGAAAAATTTTCCTCGTATGGACGAAGAGAATATTGAAGAAGCCAAGTATGGAGAAAATCGACCATTTTACGGAGATAATCGAAATAGTAATGGTTATCATGGAAATTACAACCGTGGGCCTTATGGAGAAAGAAAGCCCAGTCTTGAAGAAAAAATTAATAAGTTCCTGTAAAGTTCAGCCCAAAGACAAAAGGAGCAAGATGAGTGGTTGAAAGAATTCCAAGAAAATACTGACAGGAACCTTTCCCAGCACGACACAACTCTGAAAAACCTAGAATCCATGGTGGAGAAGCTCAGCGAAAAAGTAAGGAGGAATAACGATAAACCTGAAGGATCTAAACCAGCTATGGAATGTAAAGTGATTTTTGCTAATGATAACTCGAAGGTTCAGGCCTTTGAAACGGATTCAAGGGACGATTTCGTCGACAGATCTGAGTTACGCCGTAACTCGCCTAATGAGTTACGACGTAAATATGTCTTTGACAGCGATAACAGGGTTATGAAGAACACTGAGGATAACGACTCTAGCGAATTACGCCGTAACCAAGAAACTCAGTTACGGCGTAACTGGGATAGGTGGGCAGAAAAATTCCTTGAAGTAGAAGAATCAGAAGAATCAGGAAAGGACTGGTCCCATGACATCAACTTGTGCCCTCTGCCCAAATCTAAGAAGAAATATCACTGGTGCAAAATGATACCAGTTGCTAAAGGATATTGGTACGATCTTTGGGCTTCTTGTGACCCGAGAAATGAGGTTTGTGATGGCGGAAACAATAAGGATAGGATCAACCATAAAAATTTATGTGGCCAGCATATACTGCTGATGAAAGACTCGAGAAACTCTCCCTTGAAGATGAAGAAGAGCCACTTATCACTCACTAGTGTAATCCTGTAATCATAACTGACGAGGAGTCCACACGAGCATGGCCTACATGCAACCCCTTCCATGAGTATTGCAATGGCGGGGATAGTGAAAGAGAGGAAGAGTGGACATGCCCTCATGAGCGTGAAAGACATTGTATAAATTTCGGTGACTTGGCTTTTGGTGACTGGTACGCAATACAATTCGGGGATGCCAAGATTAACCCGAATCTCCTTAAGAAGCTAAAAACTGATTACGAGGAGCACATTCAGGAAAAGAAAGAAGCTAATAATGACATATACTGCACGAATGAGCATTTAAGTGAAACTGACAACAAGGAATTACGCAGTCACTGGTGCGAAAGAGTAAAATCTCATGGGGAAATTTTTCGGACGTCATGCAACCCGTATGATGATATGTGTAACGGGGGAAGCAGCTCTGGGAGAATAGGAAAAGATGAACTCTTTTGGTCCTCAACCAATGATGAGGAGAGAACAAGTTTTCCTTGGCTGGACAACTTAGGATTCGATAGTTGGGTGAAGATTAAGTATGGACATGTGGACACATTAACCAAAGAGAAGATTTGGAAGGAGTACATGGATCAAGAAAATTCAAACAATGAAAGTCTCAACAACACAAGTGAAATAACAATGGTCAATGACAAAGAGTTGGGTAGTGATGAAAAAGAAGAATGCAAGAGCGTTCTAGTGGAGAATCTGCTCGATGTAGAATGGTTCAAGGGTACAGCTTCTGATGATGATGATATTGAAGGGATCCTAGATTACCTTGAGTTGCAAGGTAATGAAGAGTTTATTGATCCCGACGAAGAAGCTTACGAAAAAAAGAGGTGCAAACTCCTGGGGATTCCCTACAAAAGACCACCTTCAATTATTGTCAAAAAATATGAATTCACTGGTTACCACCTAGGACCGGAAGAGAAATTTTGTAAAGTCCAGAAAATCGAAACCAATGAATACCTCCGAACTGCTTCGAATGTCGCCTGGATGAGGCATAACTTGATGAAAGATATTGAAGAGTTGGGGCAGATCCTAAGGCCTCCATAGAAGCACCGCGTCTTTGAGTCTAACTTAAAGACTCGTAAATAAAGAAAAGTGCTCTTTCGGGAGACAACCCGAATTATCCCTTTCTTTTGTTTTATTTCCTTTTCTGTTGGGTTTTGTGTTTTCTAACTATTTTTTGCAGGAAATGAGGAACTAATTGCCGTTGCAGTTGCTGATCTGAACAGAGTTACGGCGTAACTCATCTTGGTGATTACGCCGTAACCAACCTTTTAGCAGCAGAATTCTTGACGCATCACCTATTACGACGTAATACCATCTCAGTGGTTACGCCGTAACTACTCGCTTTGCAGCTCATTCCAGGTTTTGCTAGTTACGGCGTAACTCCCTCAAAAGAGTTACAACGTAACTTTCCTCTACTTTAATTCTTTCATTTTAAAACTCAGTAACCTTGTATTAGTTTTTAAATGAACTTTGTGGGTGTGTTTCCTGTAAACCCTCACGAAACTTCACTCGTCCATTTGGGACACCAAGTGGTTTAAAAGGCTTGTTGCATACGCTAAATGCAAACGTGATTCCTACGAAAGTGAGTTAGGTTTGTTTTTTGTTTTTGGTTTTTTTTCTCATTTTTTCTTTTTAGAATTATGCTTGTCGGTATTGTGATTTCAGGGATTGAAGTTTGTTCATGACGCTTATACGAAGGCACGTCTTTTGTTCGTGGGCCTTCTTCTTTATGAAGCAAATTTCAGGGAAGTTCTCACTCTAATTCTACTTTTCTCTTCACCTTTATTTTAATGCCTAGTACAAAAGGAACTTTGTACAATTCAAGTGGGGGGACGGGAGTAGAATTATCTCTTGAACTTTATTTCGCCCTCATTTTCTAGTTTATTTTGAAAAATTATGCCATTTTTAAAATTTTGACATGTTTTTCTTTACCTAACTAGATTAGACCTTAGCCGAGCACACACAACCCTTGATATTATATGGTGAGATTAGCCTTATCCGTTTCCTATATTTTACCCTAAATCCACCAAATTATGAGTGTGTCGGTAGCTTGTAAACTTTAGAACTTGGCCTTTGCATCATTTCGAGACCATAGACGATGTATGTTGAGTTAGCTCGATGTATATGGACTTTTCAGTTTTAGAAGGCAATATTATAGGATTATCACCCAAACAGCCTACCATTGTGAGTCTATCGATTAGTCACCTCGACTTTTTGACCCCCATGTGAAACCCTTTTTGTTGCACTCATCTTTAGTGCAAGATACCCCTAGATACACCCTTCTGAGCCATTCCTTTCATTTTTTTTCACCCAATATATTGTTTTGATACACCTTTACACCTTAGCCTACCCTGTAGTCTTTATTTGTGATTGGGAAGTCATCATTTGCCTAAGTTCAAGGTTCGAGTGGAAAGGTTTGGAAATCACGCTTTCACCGACAACATTTCTGAAGATCATTGAAGAGCCCCCAAATTCTCATTGTTCATCTCAAATGGGGGGATATTATGTTATGTTATTGTTATGTTTTGAAAAAAAAAGTTATTCGAAATATATATATATATATATATATATATATATATATATATATATATATATATATATATATATATATATATATTTATGGGTATGATTATTGTAAAGTGCGATGTTATAAGCACTGTAGTATGAGCTTTATTGATTAGTATCAAGTAGGCCACCTCGGTCACATTTGAAGATTGGAGTTGGTAGTTATGCCAACAGTTGGAGAAAAAGGTAGTGTGCCCATCACGACGTCCTCTAATGACACATCTACCTTGCATTTTATGATCCAGTTTCTTGGCTTCTAAGCTTGAACTTTGGGCGGACGGTAAGTGGTGATGACTTGGTTATAGATTTAGACTACATGCTTGTTTTTTATTTTACACCAATTATATATCCCATGTCTTATCCTACCCTTTTAGTCATGAAGCATGTCTAGGTGATGCAGCGAGCAATCTTTGGTGTCTTGGCCATGGATTTGGTCATGTATCATTGATTTTGTCCACTTCGCCGTGACATGTTAGTAATGATGAGTCACCCCTTAACCTTGGTCGTGTCTACCCATATTGCCTTCGAGAATTGTTTAGCCCTTAACTCTAGTGGTGGAGATTTGTGTAACCGCCAAGCTTATGATAGAATACATGCTATGACTGTGCGATTGAGTGATCACCCCGAAATTGACACTTAGAATAGTTGAGAGATTTGAGGGTTTGTTCCCCTTTCGTGAGGTGTTCGGCTTTGTTTTATTCTAGCATAAGGGATTTGTAAACTCATATTTTCCAGGTTATGGGAGATATCTTTTTAGGAATCTATCTAATAAGGTCTACTTGAGGGCAAGTAGAGTTCAAGTGGGGGGATATTTGATAACATCAAATAGTCCTGAATATTAAGTGTCAATTTCCCCCGATAATGCTCGTTATTTATATCATTTATATGGATTTACGCTTGTTTTCCATTGTTTTCCACTTTCAGGTAAATTACGAGCATTGGAGCTAAAGAGACACGTAAATGGAAACATATCTAAAGATTTATAACAGTATGCTATTTTGAAGAAGTTACGGCGTAACTCATCTCTCACATTACGCCGTAACTATTGCGTGACTCAGTATGCTAACTTATCAGAAGGTTACGGCGTAACTCCTCCCAGATGTTACGACGTAACTACATTAGGTCAAAAGAGGTTCCACGCCGTTGATACTTAAGCCGTAACTGCAGCATCACTTACGACGTAACCGAGCTTATTGAAGACTACGGCGTAACCATTCATTAGGTTACGCCGTAACCAGCAAATCTAGTGCTTTTTACGATAAAATAGAAGGTTACGGCGTAACTCCTATATTGGTTACGCCGTAACCCAGATCTGGCCTATAAATACCCCACGAATTCCAGCATTTCTAATCATCACATTCCACACACAACACTCTGAGAACGTGGGAAAAAGATCAAGGCAGGTCTAGAGGAGCATACGGAGCTGTTTCCAAGAGAGAAGTCACTTCATTATGATAAGCATTAGCGTTTTATATTTCTTTTACTTTCAATTCATGTATTTTGTACCTTTGAATATTGAATTGATTTGCATGATTAATATGAGCGGCTAAGCACCTTTTGGTGCTAGCCTAGTTATGATTCCTTAATTGTTTTGTTTGCGTTTACCTTTACTTCCGTACAATTATTTCTAAGTGTATGCATGCATAATTCATTGATAGTCACCCATGGTTCGGTAGTTTTGAATGGCGGTAGAGGCCAATTGCCTAGGAGATATGACCAACTGACCCTAGGTAAGCGGACTGAGACGGGAAGGGTAAGATATGACCAACTGACGACCCTTTCTACTTGTGCGATTTGACCAACTAATCACCTATCGTTTGGATGAACTTAAGAATTGGGGGTGTAGTGTCGAAGTTCCTAACGGCCGGGCACTCACTATTATGAATCTAGCATGTAGCGGTACTTAATGACTTGGCTTAGGGGACCAGGAACAACAAGACTTATGACGGTGCGCCTGATTTCTCCTGTGGTGGCATCTTTGCTGATAGGTTAGGGCGAATTGACCAAATGCTGTCCTCTCGAATTTGACCCCACCTGAAGTAATTGGAAGTAAGTAGACGTAGGCATAACTAGCTAGGATGATTAACTAGGTTAGCACCACTTCTCTCTATTGATTTCTCTTTACCATTTATCTTCTTTCATTTACTTTACTCTGCATTAGTAGTTTAATTAATTAAATCTCTATCGAAACCATTATTATTCTGTGACACTAGACTTAGTAATAATCCAACACACATAGCTCTTGGGATGACCTCAGCTTTACCGTTTACTTCACTACACACGACCAGGTACACTGCCCGTTAGTGCACTAGGGTAGACCATAGGTATTGCGAGACACTATAAATTTAAGACCTGGTCAGTAAAACCTGCATCATTTACCTCATGTCCGAAATTTGAAAATGTGTGCAATATATTGGGAAAGGGATTTTTACAAGGAGCTTGGACTTATGAAAACAGTTTTCGAGAAAACAGAAACATCGATTTCAAATACTAAACGTAAAAAGAAAATGTTAAGAAAAGATGTTGATCGACTCTTGGAAGATGTTATCTGTGCTGAGACCATAAATGTTGTGTTACTACATACTGTTGCATATGCATTTGATTATATCGCTGTTGTTTCTGTTGAAAATGTTGAGAATACCGATAATGTGTCACAAATCCAGTCTTTAAAAATTGAAAATGAGCGATTGTTAAATGAGCTTTCCAATGCAAAACGTCGTCTTCAATGGTGTCAAAAAGATTGTCAAAATCATGAACTTGCTTTACAAAACAAGATCAACCAGTTGCGTACAAAAACTCTTAATCCGAAACTTGAGCAATTGGACGATGAAAACGTGTCTTTGAAGTGTCAAATTTCAAAATATGAATAAGAAATTTCAAAAGTAAAAACAAAATATGGTGTCATATTTGATTTACTCAAAAAGACTCGTGCTCAAGCGTCAAAAGATGTTGATGATCATCTTGCATATACCAAAGATGTTTTACGACAAAATGGAAACACTCGCTCTGAAAATCAAGATTTGTTACACACTATCCATGACTTAAAAGCAGAGTTGGTAAAACTTAAGCAAGATAGGAATAGTAACACAAACGTAATTGCACCAGGAATTCTTAGACTGCCTAATGACACATCACAAGAAACTAATGTGCTTCCCTCTACTGAAACAGGAATAATTGCCTCTTTTCCCAACGCTAGCACTTCACAGCTTAAGAGCAAATCAAGGAAGAATAGGAAGTTGCGACGTAAGAAAAGAATAATAAATACCTCTGAAGTAGAAGAACACCTTAGGACTTTGAATAAGACTCAAGTTGCACCCACATTAGACATTGCGTTAGACAAATGTAATAGAAAAAGTGATGTAACGAATGTTGAACTTTAAGTACTTTGAATGTTTTGTTTGAAGCATCTTGTGTTGGTTGTCGTAAAAGCATGTTTTCTGGTTGTCATGATAAATGTGTTGCTAATGCTATCTTATCTCATAAGCTGAACAATAGAAAACGGAATACCTCTAGGCCCACTAATGCTTCTAAGTCTGTGCTGGGTAAACCGCCTTCTAGTGCTCATGCTTTAATCATTGATGTACCCAAAGAACCCCCTCACCCCCTAGGAAGAACTTATCACCTAGTGCATTCACTAAGACCAAAGCTAAGACTAGTTGGAGATGGCAGAAATGGTTACATAATACACTTGGCTTTACATGGATACCTAAAATCATAAACATGTGTGTTTCAACTATAACTGTATCGGAACCCTCTAACTCTTTGGGTTCCACATCTACTTCTATTCCATCTGTGTCGCTGTGTGTAATGCAGGTGATACAGATCATCCTCTGGATTGTTGATTCCTGACACATGACAGGCAATCTCAAACTGTTATCAAATTTTGTTTCAAAATTCATTGGCACTGTCAGGTTCGGGAATGATCACTTCACAGCTATCATGGGCTACGGAGATTACATCAATGGTAACATCGAAATTAGCAGGGTTTATTATGTATCAGTTGGTCAATTTTGTGATGGAGATTTGGAAGTTGCTTTTCGGGAGAAAACTTGTTTCGTTCGTGATCTACAAGGAAACGATCTTATGTCTGGAAACCGCACATCAAGTCTTTACACAATCTCAATGCAAGACATGATTGCTTCATCTCCCATCTGTCTACTTTCTAAAGCAACATCTACAAAATCTTGGCTATGGCACCGACGTCTTTCACACTAAAACTTTCAAACCATAACCAATCTTGCACGTTACAAACTTGTTGAAGGTCTCCCAAGATTTTGGTATTCTAAAGATCACCTATGCACAGCTTGTGAACAAGGGAAAAACACTCGTGCTCACTTTCCTTCAAAGGTGGAACACAGCTCACAGCATGTGCTACATCTTCTTCACATGGATTTGTGTGGTCCGATGCGTATGCAGAAAATTAACGGCAAACGCTACATCTTAGTAATTGTGGATGACTACTCAAGATGGACTTGGGTTTATTTTCTTCGAAGTAAAGATCAAGCTCCACAAATGATCATCACCTTTCTCACGAAAATTCAAGTTCAGCTCCGGAATACAGTCAGACAAATTAGAACAGATAAAGGGACTAAATTTGTTAATCAAACTCTTCGTGAATTCTATGAGAAAGTGGAAATTGAGCATCAAACATCTATTGCACGGACACTAGAACAAAACGGAGTTGTTGAAAGACGAAACCCTACGTTAGTGGAAGCTGCAAGAACAATGTTAATTAATGCTAAACTTCCAGATTACTTGTGGGCTGAAGCTGTGTCAACTGCATGCTACACTCAGAACCGTTCAATGATTACTAAATGCCACAACAAAACACCTTATGAGCTTATCCACAACCGCAAACCGAATTTAAAACACTTTCATGTATTTGGATCCCTTTGTTATCCAAATAATGATCGTGATGACTTTGGTAAGCTCAAAGCTAAAGCTGACATTGGAGTCTTTGTTGGAAACGATTCATGCAAATTTCGATGAGCTTACATAAATGGCTTCTGAGCAAAACAGCTTGGAACCCGGACATAACCGTCTAAACTTCCCCCAAACCTCCTCATCAGCTGAACCAAGCCTTCAGCTTACTCGTCAACAAATGAAACAGCTATTTGCTCCTGTGTTTTGTGATGATACTGATCAACGTGCTCCAGATGTATCAAATGTTTCCGCTGCTCAACCTGATAATAATCCAATCCCTGATACACCTGAAACAACAACAACTGTTGAGGAAGCATCTCCAATTGATTCTACAACAACAGCCGAACAAACCGCATCCAATGACGTTGTACCAGCTGATGATCTTCTGAATCAAGAAGTACCCCAACCTGCAGATTATGATCCAAATGCGTTCTTCAATCCTTTTGCAAATGATTCTGCCACTTATGATGTTGCGGAATCATCTACAAGCCATTTGAATCCTGCTAATCTGCATAATGTATATCAACATCAACCCTCCACACATTGTTGGACTAGAGACCATCCTCTTGTGAACATCATTGGAAACCCGAATCAGCCAGTTGTAACTAGACAACGCCTTCAGAACGACGGTGAACATTGCATTTATGCACTTACCATCTGCCAAGCTGAACCCAAAAATATTAAAGAAGCACTGACATATGACAACTGGATCGAATCCATGCAAGAAGAACTTAATCAGTTTAAACGTCTTGAAGTATGGGAATTGGTTAAAAAACCAACAGGGGTCTATGTTATTGGTCTGAAATGGATTTGGAAAAACAAGTTGGATGCTGAAGGTACGGTTATCATAAATAAGTCACGTCTGGTGGCTAAGGGTTATAGACAAGAAGAAGGAATTGACTACGAGGAATCATTCGCACCGGTTGCTAGACTTGAGGCTGTACGGATTTTTCTGGCATTCGCGGCTCACATGAACATCACGGTCTTTCATATGGATGTCAAAACTACTTTTTGAATGGTAAACTGAAAGAAACAGTCTATGTTAGTCAGCCAGAAGGATTTGTTGATCCAGAGTTCCCTAATCACGTCTACAAACTGAACAAGGCTCTCTACGGTCTCAAACAAGCCCCTCGGGCGTGGTATGATAAGTTGTCATCCTTTCTCATATCTCACAATTTTGTCAAAGGATCGGTCGACCCAACACTGTTCATACAATATCACGGGGAACACATTTTAATCGTTCAAATTTATGTGGATGACATCATTTTTGGGTCAACACATCTAAAGTACTCAAACGCTTTTTTTCAAAACTTATGAAAAAACATTTTGAAATGTCCATGATGGGTGAACTTACATTCTTTCTAGGACTGCAAGTTCATCAATCACCCCGTGGTATTTTCCTGAGTCAGTCCAAATATGCTCTTGAAATTTTAAACAAACATGGAATGCAAAACTGTGATACCTATGCCACACCAATGGCATATACCAAGAAACTGGATGCTGATTTGCATGGAAAATTGGTTGACCCTACCAAATACCGCAGCATTATTGGGTCTCTCATGTATCTAACAGCCAGTAGACCTGACATTGTATTTGTTGTCTATCTTTGCTCCCTTTATCAGTCGCGACCAACTGAAACTCACCTCTCTGAGGCTAAAAGAATCCTCCGATACATCAAGGGAACCATTAATTTGGGGATCTGGTATCCGAAGGATTTTGGTTTTGAACTAATAACTTTTTCAGACGCTGATCACGCAGGTTGCTTAGATTCTTGGAAAAGTACTTCAGGTGCTCTACAATTTCTTGGTGATAAATTGGTGTCATGGCAATCGAAGAAGCAGGATTGTACATCGCTGTCCTCAACTGAAGCGGAATATGTAGCCATGTCGGCGTGTTGTGCTCAATTCATTTAGATGAGAACACAACCCAAAGACTATGGTTATGTATTTGACAGAATCTCGATGTACTGCGACAATCGAAGTGCTATTGCGATCTCGTGCAACTCCGTCCAACATTCAAAGTCTAAGCACATCGATCTTCGATATCATTTCATCAAGGAGCATGTGGAAAAGGGTACCGTTGAATTATATTTTGTGGGTACTGAACACCAATTGGCGGACCTTCTCACCAAAGCCTTAACTCCTCCTAGGTTTACTGAGTTGATCCACCGGATTGGTATGAAGTGTTTGACTCCAAAGGAACTGGACAAATTTTTGACACATTCTTAAAACTAGTCAAACACCAAAACCTCTTTTGTAAATATTTATCAAAAACAAAATACAAAAATATAAAATCTATAAAATACAAACATATTCTTCTATCTAAATTTCTTTCAATATCGCAAGTACAATTCTTCCGTCAACACTTTGCTCTTTCAAACATTTCAATATTTTATCGATCAAGTGTTGAGGGGGAGAGAGTAAATATTTTTCAGTCTCATAAAACCTTGTACTTTCATGTTACCATTAATATGTTGTTTCTTCTAAAATGGTGGATATGCATCTTGTCAAATACTCTCCTCGGACTCAAATGCTTTAAAAATTTTCAGTCTCATAAAACCTTGTACTTGCATGTTACCATTAATATGTTGTTTCTTCTAAAATGGTGGATATGCATCTTGTCAAATACTCTCCTCGGACTCAAATGCTTTCAAAATTCATTACTTCAAAAGTCGAGGAGGAGTATCGTTAAGTTTCTTGCCTTACAAGTGTTTTGTCTAACCTAATCGGAAGTTAAAGGATCTTGGTTGGAACCTCTTTGAGGTTGAGGGACTGAATGTGTCAACTTGGCAAATTAATTTTTAATAAAAACATTCACCTAACACACTGAATGCACCACTTCATGTGCATTTACTCCTATATCATCAAGATCAAACGGCCCAAATCAAATCTTCAAAATCCGTTCAAGCTGTTCATAATCTGTAAGTTCTTAATTGTTTTGATCAAGATTCTAAACAAGGATTTCAAAAATCTTTCAAATCCAACGGTTAAAACTCTTTAAACTGATTTTGAAAAATTGTTCACTCGAACGAATTGGGTGTTTATGCATAAAAGTGTTTGGATTGAAATGAGTTATGTTTAAACCTTTCTTAGTGTCTATTAAACTTGTTTCAATCTTCCAAAACCATCAAGAATCTTAAATTTCATTAATTTGAATTCTAGGGTTCTTGCGCTCATTTAGGGATTTTCTATTATGTGATATGTTTTTTTGGTGGTCAAGAAAGTGTTTGAATAAGTTTATATGCATGTTTTGAACCTTAAATTAGCCCAGAAACATCTAAACTGTAAGAATTTAAGTTTTAGGTTTTTTAGGGTTCATCTCCCATGAATCTTCTGATTCTGTGGTGGAAATGTGTTAAATCTTGTTCCATTGCACTCATATGACATCTAGAACACTCCAGAAACATTCTTGTTTGATTTGTGTGGCTATATCTATTACGTGTAGATTAAGGGTTTAGGGTTTAAGAAATTTTACGCCTAAGTCTTTCTGTGTGTATTTGATATGTTCTTATGCTTGTTTTGTGATCTAAAAGATGTTTGGAATAAACTGTAATCAAGTTTTCATGTTTATATTTAACAGGTTAAATATTCGTAATGTCAGAATCTTCAGGTGTTCAAACCGTTACGCTTAAGGATTACTTTTATGCGTAAAGGTAACGCCTAAGAGAAATCTTACGCGTAACTCTTATGCATAAGAGGTCTACAGTGGATTACGTGTATCTTGTAAAGATATTCGTAAACAACGCTTGCTACGCATAAGCTTTACTCCTACGAGTAAACTTTACGCGTAACATCTAGCTTATTCCTACGCGTAAGCCTAAAGCCTTTGAACTTGTCTTACGCGTAAGAAACTCTTACGCATAAGCTTGGTCTTACGCTTTAGCTTACTACTACGCATAAGCTCCTTTATTACGCATAAGCTCCTTTCTTACGCATAAGGATCCTTGTTACACATAACCCATTGTTCACTACATTTTGGCCTGTTACGCATATATTACTTGTTAAATATTACGCATAAGTCACAAATACCTAATGTTTCATATAAGCTTACTTAAGTTAATATTTTGTGTGTTAAGTGAAAAATTGGACTTTGAAATTTCAAAATTAACACGTTCACGTAACTTATCACATCAACTTCAAACAATTGGACAAATGTGACTTAGGACTTGTAACTAACATAAACATGCTACCATCAAACAAGAAATTAGATAATAAATCAGACTAAAACCAACACATTGTGTTTCCATATGTCTGTCTCTTTGTCTAATGTCTTTTAGATCACAAAATGGCTGCAAATCAAGCAAACATCAATGCCCCAGCTGAGCTCTCGATGGCAAACACATTCCCAGCTAGATACGACAAAACAATTGGCAAGAACAATCTCCGTGTCGTCTTCAATAACTTCATATGCTCTGAGTCATCTTGCAGAATTGTTGTGGACATCCTTCTGCAAATCCATTCAAATTCATGCTCACAAAGTCATCCTGATGATGAGTATGATTCAATGGATGAGGAAATACAATTTTGTAAGACATTAAAGCAGAAAAAGATGGAATACCATGCTTCAACCTTTCCGGTTAATCAACCGGGTGGGGCAGGAGGGTCAAGCAGTAGTACTCCACTTATGGAAGATCCATTGCAAACAACTCTTACCCCATCCGATCCGGTTAATCAACCCAGTAAGGATCAGGGTGTCAATATCACTACAACTGTTGAAATGAAGCAACCACAACAACAACTTAAACAACTGCAAGAAGAAAAGCATGGTGAAGATGAGGAAATTTATGACAAAGGAGATTACGATCATGATAAGGATGAAAGAGTCACTGATGATGATAATTTAGTGGCTGAAGAGGAAATTATGCGAAAAAAGGCTGAAGAAGCTGCAAGAGCTGAAGAGGAAAAGTTAAAGATAGAATCAGACAACTACTTAGTTGACAATCCAATACACAAACCTCAACAGTCTTCTGAACCACCTCTTGACACTTCCACCAAACCCAAATCATCATCTCAATCATCACCTCCATCAACAAAAGAAACAACTAAGTCAACAACAAAATTTGTTAAAAAGGCAACTCCATCTAATGATTCGACAAATGGTTAAGCAGGTTTTCACCACTACACAACAAGCTACACAGCCACCACCATCTGATCAACCAAGGGTTTCAGAAACCACACCACCAATGGAAAAAACCGGTAATCACTCTACATACACTGGAGGTGAGGATCATGACATACCTGAACCCCAACCTGAACCTCAACCGAGAGTCAGATCAAGTACATTGTTGCACTCCTTGTTTTCATACGCATCAAATCAAAGAGCGTGTTGAAGATCTCCACCTCGGGGTCAAATCTTACCAAAGTTCCACACTTCAACGAATACAATCAAGAACCTCAGTACAAAATCGTTCATAATCTAAAGTTTGGGTTCGTCTACCAAAGTGAAAATCATCATACTTGCTTCATGGCTTTCGATGAAATTCACAAAGTTCTATGACGCCACCCTGAAGATGGTTCGAGATGGATTGGCATATCGTTTGAAGGACATTGAGTTGGGTATAATTCAGACGAAGAGATGGAATTCAAAGGATCGCAAGGATGTTCGTTGATTTATCACTAGGATTGATGAAAGGTTGATTCATCGGGATCAGATGCAACGGTTGGAGAGCTATGTGGGAGGATGACCAAAATTTCCGATTCTGACTTACCAACGTCCTCAGAAAGTAGTTGATCGTCTATAATCATTGAGTACTCTCTTAACTCTCTTGATTGTGATTTTGGTTGTTTGATTTATTCATAATGGCTTGTGCACACATAACAATGTACAACCCGTACTTGTAATGAAATGACCCTGTGGTACGCATCAGTGCCACAATCCTATAAAAAAGAGCGAAAGCTTCTTACTTTTGAGTAAAACTTATCAAAACTTTCATTTTCAAAGTTTTGCTCAAAAGAGCAAGTACTTCCCCTTATGTTTTAAAAAAACTCAACAGTTAATATTACTTGTTGAGGGGGAGTATTTGATTAAAAACTTTGTTCACAAATTGTTCTTCGTGGAAATCTTCCCACAAAACTCAAAATGGTCATATTCGATATCAAAATTTCGTTAAAAATAACATTTATATGCCATTTTTTAGGGGGAGAAAAATTTTGTGATACAAATATGTTGTGACTTTGATTGAATATTCGTGTGACTAAGACTTAACCCTTGAATTGTCGAGATCTGAACTGTCATACACCGAAAAGATTTGTCGTCCACGACTTATCCGAGTAGATTGTACCTCTTCGAGAAGCTCCTGATAGACATGAACTTTGATGGGTTTGACAACCTTTCGAGGTTTGTCCACACCTTCAAGGTAGTTATTAGAGCTAGTTGTCACCTAAAAGCTGACAATGTAACTCTTTAACTATGCAACGTAACTGTGTCTCACGGGGAATCGTCTATCTTGAGTCGATCAATTCAAAAGTTCGCCCTCTTCTCTCACCGTGCAGATTTCTGTCAATACACTCAAGCACATGTGGAGGGGGAGTATTTTTGCAAAAGATAAAACTATCACAGTGGTAGAAAATGTTTTTACTCATAACCACTTTGAGAGATTTTCAAGAAAATGGTTTTATGGCAACATAGGTTAGTCATGGCGTTATAAGGTGACTAAGGTTAGGAATAACCGTCCTATGATCCGCCAGAGCCGGAGGGGTCTACCCAAGGACACCACCAATAGTTAGAATTTAGAAGTCCTTAGGTATGATTATAAAAAGGAGAAAATGAGAATCGGAGAAAGAAGAAGTTGAAGGATTAAAAAGAAATGCAAAGAAAAGGGTGAAAAGAAATAGCCCTCCATATTATTCAACTTAGGGCAGACATCGGGTTCAATTCATATGCTACTTGTTGTCACTAGATGACACCGGTATTGAAGAATAAAGTCATCATGGACCCAGTGACGCATGCACTAAACCTTCTTAGCCACTCATGTTTCTCTCAACAGAAGCTTGTTTCATTCTCACAGGAAACCCTACGTAAACTATCGGCTTTCTCTTAGAGATTGCTGGTATTGAAGAAGGAGACCCTCTCCCTAATCTCCGCTTAGGAAAACCAAAGCGCACTATTGAGTCTAGAGCCACGAGATTCATCAAAAGATCTCTTAGGTACAATTGAACGTTCATCGCTTGTCGTTCAACAATAAGAACGCAAGTGATACATTCTAGAGTCCTTCGCAGATCTTAGCAATCTTCCGAGAACATTTATGAGGGGATTCACATCTGTGATCCTCAGTGATTGAATGGAAACTCCTGCCAGGGTCAACATCAAACAGCCCTGACAGCAGGTCACTTCAGTAACTCCTTGTGGGTTACGCTTAGTGTTGTCTCAAACGGTCTACAGTCGTGAGGTGATACTTCGGTGTACCTCAGCGACTCACCTGAACTGTAGGTGTACTTCGGTACATCGTGTTATCCTACTTGAGGGACTCCAATTCAGGAACAGCCTTTGTTAGAATTAGAGATGTGTTTTCACACTATGTTGTTAACACGCTCGAAGTTCGAACTTGTAAGTGCTGGAAATCCCGCTAAGGAGATTCCTTTCAAGAATCGAGTCCTGAAGATGTGGGCCATTACTTGAACTTGTTCAATGTAATGCCAACTGTCCCTTATGGGATTCGGACGGCTGATTCGCCCGAACAAGGTGAATGGAATCAAGACATTCATCAGAAGAACAATCGTAGTGGTCATTTCTCTAAGAATCAACCACAATGATCGATTGGTGTTTATCACTAACACATTCTTATGTTTTCTTCTTATGGATGCTCCTGGGAGATGATCGTGCAGATTCCCCACATGCTCATACCAACAACAACACATATTGAAGTTCTCTCGAAAGGCAACACAAAAGTCAGAATGATTCTTCCTCAAAGCCAAAGAATCAACAAAGTATATAGACTAAGAGAACTACATCTATACTAATATCCAACATCAAAGAGCGTGTGAGCATGTTGGAGAAGGACGTGGAGACACCTGAGCAACGAAGCGGGCCTGATGCAAATTACCACAACATAACATCACCATATCCACACCAGAACAAAGAACAAAGATTAATGAAGACGTCAAAGCTGAAAACTTCAAAGAAAACAAGATCCTCACACTAGGGAGATTGTTAGAATCAAGGCACTTCTTCACACAAGAAATAAGAATGTCAGAAGACGTCAAAGCTACTATTACATCAACACCAACAACGTTCAAAGATTACATAAGTCATTAATTACCAACACTTAGGGGGAGATTGTTGGAATCACTCCTAAACTCTATTTCAAGTATTTGTAATTAACATGTAATAGGTTGCTTAATTAGGCTTTTATGTTTGTATTAAGGCAAGACTTATGTAGAAATCCCATAAGCCTTGGCCCATATGCAATAAGGAAGGAAGTGACTAGAAGTGTTGCCCTAACTCCCTTCCTCTATAAATACATTTGTAAACCTTCACTTGAAGGTTGATTGTTCATTTCACACATATATACTAGGCATATCTTTTCTCTAGTTTCCTACGTGTGTGTGTGTGTTTGTTCATCCGATCACCTTATCTATATTTCTTACATATTGATGCTTGTGTTACAATATGGTGACCTAACAAATCTATATCTATATCTATATTACTTATAATGAAGGAAGACACTTCCCTCCTATTAATTATTTTAAGACCACAATAAATAAAATTTTAAGCAAATACTACATTATAAGCATTACTTACAAGTATCTAAACCACAAATAAAACTAAAAATACACTACTCATATAATACAATTAATACACTATTAAAAACACCCTTTCATAAAAAATACAACTTTTTAATTACAAAGTACAATATAATTAAGTTTCCACACATTATAAACTAAAAATAGATTTTAAGCAAACACAAGTAAATAAGCATAATTTACAAGTATATAAAGCACAAATAAAACTAAAAAATACTATTCAACACATACAATTAATACACTATTAAAAATACCCTTTCACCAAAATATACAACTATTTAACCACAATGTACAATCTAATTAAGCTTAAAAAAAATAAATTTGAAATCCATCAGTCCAAAACAAAATAATATGTGTTCCCTGAAAAATTTAGTCACATGGTACCCGCCTCCGCATCGCGCGGGTACCCTGCTAGTTTGTATAATGTGTATAATAACATGTACTTTACATTTTAGGGTGTTTTAAAAATAACATTAATTAGTGTGTTTAATTATTTTATTTTTAGGATTATGTTGTAGCTTGTTTAAATTGTATATTGTAAAATTTTATTGTACTTTTTAGTAAGGGGTGTTTTAATTAGTTGTTTTTTATTTGGTAGATATGCTTTTAAGAGTTGAGATCAATATAGATCTCATATTTGCCATAGATCCAATAAATCAATCTTATCCATTCATTTTTTTTATCAAAATTAATAAAAATACTATTTTCACCATTTTTAAAAAAATAACATATCTTGCAAATGATAAATCTTCAAACTATAAAAAATACACTATCGCGACGAGAATTAAATTAACTTTCTATAGATATGCACTTCTTTATATTTTTGACAAACTTTTTTTTTTCAAAAATTCCACCCAGAAAAATCACATGTGATTTGTAAAAATCAAATCATATGTGATTTTTTTCAAATCATATATGATTTTTACAAATCACAATGATTTGTAAAAATCGAATCACATATGATTTTCACAAATCATATATGATTTTTCTTGGCCGAATTTTGAAAAAAAAAAATCGTTAAAAATATGTAGAAGTGCGTATGTATAGAAAGATAATTTAATTCTCGTCACGATGGTATAATTTTTTTCGTGTAACGATTAACGGTTTGCGAGATATTTAATTTTTAAAAAATGGTGAAAGTTTATTTTATTTTTTTTATTAGAAAAATGAATGGCTATGATTGATGCATTGGATCTACTGTAAATTTGAAATATATATTGAACTTTTGACATGCTTTTAATTGGTTGTACAATGTGAATAAATTATTGTACTTTTAAGTAATAGGGTATTTTAATAAGAGTATTAATTACACAATATATTTCTCACACATTTGACTTTCAACTTTTCACTTTTCAAGGTTTGACAATTTTTCTATTATATGTATCTACTAAGACTCAATAAATAAAGCTAAAAATATGCTTATGGGGTCTGACCTATTTCAACATGTAAAAAAATAAAAGGAAAAAAAAAATAAAAAAAAATAATAATAATGAAAGCAAATATATTAAATTAAATTATAAATTGAATATGCACAAAATGAAAAGATAATTACCGGTTTGGCCAGCATCTACTTGTTAGGGATATTGATCAAATCTTTTTGGTTTTTTTAGAATTATTCACTTTATTGCATCTTATGAAACTGAAATAATTTGAAATTAATGGTTGAATCAAAAATATACCGTGGTTTATTATTGGACGCTTTTTTTGAAGGGGCATTTACATACATTCTCATATTTCAACTAATATTTACATATTTCTTCAAACTTTGCTTTAGGAGCATTGTACATATGCATTAAAAGCTTGTGTTTGTGAAAATATGTAAATATTGGTTGAGATATGGGGATGTATGTAAATCCCCCATTTTTGAATGATGGAAGTGATTTTGAAAGTGAATTTCATAACCGATGCCATTATTACAAAATTGTCAATTGTGGTTAATGTTGTAGAAAAATACCGACCTCTGTGGTGATGACACGTGGCGAAATTAATGACAAAAAACATTTTTTTTTCCTTTCAGTTTTGTGTTATAGTAGCACTCTTAACAAAACCGCGTATATAAACATTTAATTGCTCAAATACGTTTCTAATTAATGCGGTCATTTATAGCAAAACCTCTATTCTCTCTCTTATTAACTTTAATTTATCTATAAATACTAAACACGATACATACATTTTGCAAATACACATAGTACTAGCTATTCTCATTATACACATTCTTCTCTTTTTGCAATATATCATGAAGCTTTTAAGTACTCTAATCATTTACATAGTCATGTTGACACTCCTCTCAAGCAAAATACATGCGGATTGTCTAATGAGCGATATTGCGGATTGTCCCCATGACGATGTCACACCACCGTCGTCACTATGCTGCGATCAATTAAGACAACATATGGTTTGTTATTGTTTCTATGAATGTCATAATTTCGGAATTAGCCGTGTTAGGGATGCTTGTAAAATTGGATTCGATGACAGTTGTCCTTGTGGCAAATAATGTATGTCTTTCTAATTAATAAGATGAAACTCACTAAGTTTATTCTACCTTGAATGTATTTAATTAATTTGTCTTCTTTCCAACTCGATCATCAACTATATGAGGCACTAGACTTGTGCATTGCACCGGTTTTTATTTTCCGATAAACTATTGAACACGGATTGTATCTAACTGTTCACTGCCTAATGTTTGTGTGAATTGTTGAAATGCAAGTTAGATGGTGCATTTAATTGTTGAAATAAAAAATACGATTGTGAGCCGCTTTGCCTTCAAAAGGGAACACCGAGTATAGTCATATAGGAAATCAATTCAAACAAATTAAAGCACAATATACACCACATGATATGCGAATTTTACACACTATGATACGAGACTCAAAATAGGAGTTGATCACGCAACAATCTATCATATGTTATTGAGTAAATTAAATAATGTGGTTTGATTAAAAAATAGAATTCGTACTAATTACAACCTTTACATTTTGGAACCATAAGCATAAGCATTAGAAACCAATTCTACAACTTTGACCAAAAACATATGGATCGTCAACATAACTTGCTCTTTTTTTTTTTCTCGAGAACTTACATAGTCGTCTCTTCTTTTTTTGAGTGTGTGTAAATACTTCCAACCTTAACCTATAAAAAGGATACACCAACAGAATGAATCAATTAGCGCTTAATAAAAAAATAATCCCAACCGAAACTAATAAATTCGTCCAACATGAGATGTGGTAAAAAAAAGCAGATAGTCCAAGATTTTTGCTAACATCCCAAATAGTTTCAGTTTCAGCCCACGTGAGATTTAACAGGCCAAACAAATGGCCCGATTTGTAATCCACCAAATATTTTAGTATACTCCTAACTAGATTCTCGACCAGCTCGATGTGCGGGCTAGTTTCGATATATTGTTTATATCATTTATAGATATTTGTAATTTAAACCAAATAAGTTACAGTATTTCATTGTAACCAAAACATATAAGTATATTATTCATAATTTATGTATTGTAATAAACAAATGAACATTTTTGATAATATAAACATTTGAAATAAAATTAATTCACGTAACACATAATCTCCGCCTTATCTAAGTTTGTGTAAAACTTCTTTAAATACAACGTTGTTTGTTTTATCAGTGTAATTACCCTCTCAATCACAACAAAGAACTCGCAACCCTTCTTGGCTCTTAACCCTTGAAACAGCTACATACAACTAACCATCAGAAAAAACGGGACGCTTTAAAAAAGGCCCAACCTTTGACAATGTTTGCCATTGACTTTTGTTGATTGTCATAGCAAAACACATCGATATCGGGAACTGTCTCCTGTTGAGTTTGAAAGGCATTTTTTTGTTAGACGGGCTTACAACCATACGTGATTGATTCTTAGAAAATAAACCAATTATAGAGAAGTTTATAGTATATGGTAACTCAAATGTATTAGATTTGAGCACCGGGATCGTTCCTAGCGAGGGATGAATAGAGTTTAACAACTCACGTCGCGTGATTTGCGATTTGAATAGTTTAAAAAGGGATTTTGATTGATTTCTAAACTACGGGGCAAGAGAAAGTAAATGGAAGCAATTAGATCTACAAAGAAATCAAGAAATTATGATCAATTACGCAAATTAAAACTAAAACGCAAATTACTAAAACGTGAATTAAATGCAAACTAATCTAATTTAAACCCCTAAAAGTGATCTAATAATTTTCTACAGCCAAAAATGTTATTTGAAAATTATCTAAAATTTAAAACTAATTTTTATGATTTTTCTTGATTTTATTTGAATTGAAAACTAATTTTGAACTTTTAAAATAGATATAAAATGCTAAAAATTATGAAAACTTGTGAAAAAATTATAAAACTATTTTTCAAAAATCTTAAACGACTAGAAATAATTTTCAAAACTAGATTTGTATTTTTCTTATTTTTTCTTTATTTTCTATGAATTTTAAACTATTTAAAACTAATTAAATGGCTAGAAAATACTATTTGAACTGAGAAAAATGTGGAAAAATATTTTTTATGTCTTTTTGATTTTTCTTAAGCTAAGAAAATTGAAATTATAATTTTTTGAGCTTTTTCTTATTTATTTATATTAAAAAGCTATTTAAAAAGTACTAAAAACTGTTTTAATTGCCGAAAAATAGTAAACAGCAACATAAAATTATGAAAAATTCCAGATAATTTCTAAAAATCACTAATAATATAGGAAAAGTATTGAAAGATATTTTAGAACACTGATTACCCTACTTGATTTGTAACTGAAATGGTTAAGCTATAATCAAATAAGCTACAAGCTAATCTAGGCTACCAAAAGCTACAAGAGGCTAAGTTAAGACTAAAATAACTTGAATCTACCTACTGCAACTACTTTTGACCAAATAAGCTCAGCTTACAAGCAATTAAGCAAAGATCTGAATCCTAAATGCAATCAGCAATAAAGCTCTGAGGTGCCAAATTACAGCTTATCAATAAGCTAGCGAATAAGCACTAATGGAAAACAAGCAAATGGAATCTCAATAAGACCTGGCCTAGTACTTAAATACCAAATATAAGCTTCTTAGGAGCTATAATAAGCTCTTGAGGAGCTGATGAAAAGCTGCAAAACTCAGAAATGCTGATTGTACAGGGCACTTATAGTAAAACTGACCTACTTTGAGCCTATTTTTAACTGAGTTAAAAAAAAATCCTAAAAATAATTCAAAAATAGCTTGTGAAATTCCACCAAAAAAAGATGTTAAATCAAGATTTATAGCTTAATCAGACTTCAAATGAATGGATTAAAAATACAAAAGTAAAGGCTGTTTGCAATTTGATGTGGAATTTTGACTTTTAGAAAAACTTTATTAGTTGACTTTGGTGAACTTTAATCTTACTAAACAGATTATACTTGATGTTTTAAGCTATTATAAGACCTAATTAAGCCAACTAAACTGATTTTACAACTAGATGCAAGAGTATTGAATCTAATCCTAACTGATATGAATGAAATTAAGGATCTAATACTAAATTTGACTTTTAACAAATAGACATGCAATTTTACTATTTGACTAACTGAACTAAGCCTATGTGATACTATTTAGACTAGTGTAAACTACTTATGTAAGCTAAATCACAGAAATCTCTATTGATCCAAACACTCTTTTGAAAACTGTTTTGAGATTTAACTTTCCAAATCACACTTACAGGCTAAAACTAATTTCAATTCAGATTCAAATGACTAAAAGAGATCTAAGTGAAGCAATTATGACAGAAATTTCACTACTAAAACTTGAACTCTAACTGATGACAGATTACTACAGCAACTTATGCAGATGACAGTTTTAAGCAATGAAATGTTATGATCAAGTGTAATAAGCTAATGACTAACTGAAATAAGCTATACTATCAACTTATAAGCTAATACTAACAGATCAGAGATAGAACAAACAATATTTTGCAAATTAAAAGAGAATCAGAACATGAACTTATCTAACACCTCAGCTGAACAGAGGTACCAAATTAATGGCAGCTACAAGCTGATTTCTGATTTCTGCAAGAACCAACTGATACATATCATATATACACAGATGCTAACAAGAACAATTCAATTCTGATTTCTGGAAGAACCAACTGATACATATCATATATACACAGATGCTAACAAGAACATTTCAATTCTGATTTCTGGAAGAACCAACTGATACGTATCATATATACACATATGCTAACAAGAACAAGGACTTTATTTTAATGGATAAATTAAGTGTCTTGCTAAAAAAGCAGCACTGCTATAAGAATTACAAATGCTATGTATATCCCTGATGATGGTATCGGTACTTGATTTCCACTCGAGGGGCTTCCAAGTGTGTACAGCACTACAGGGCTGCGCACTTTGTGAATACCATCACTCCACATCAATGACACACGCTTCATTGTAAACGGCTTAAATCTTTTTCCCTTCGCAATCACTCGAAATGACATCTTCTGGTTCAATTCTGTGAATTGCAGACGGCTTGGCTCAACAGTTACGTGTAGCTTTGAGTGGTCACCTCCGATGTATGCAACATATGTGGAATTTGCTTGCCCCACATTTGTAACGGTTCTTGTAAAAGATGCCGTAAATGCATGTCCCTTCATGTCTAGTTGCATAGCCATTGAGGGATAATTGATATCTTTAAGAGTAGTCGTCGACTGGTATGGGCAATTAGCAATTCCGGTTCCAGATTTGTTACACCAAATCGAAAGATACTCTTGTATGGATGTTTCATACACAAGGCCTGGATTAACGGCCTTTAGAGGATCAACATGGCCTGATCCGTATGAAAATTCAGCACCCAACTTGAGGTCACCATCAATTTCCAGTGCTATAATACAATAAAACAAATTTTCATTTATATAGATATAGCAACACACCAATACAGACATGAAAATAATCATACATAGATAAGAAGATTATTTACCCGTAGTCATGAGAGCAGATTTAATTGCAGAAGCAGACCATGTAGGGTGAAAAGATTTTACAAAAGCCGCAGCACCAGACACATGTGGACAAGCCATGGATGTCCCTGATAGAATATTAAACTTCAAGGACCGCTTGTCGATAGACGAATTAGATGGGGAAGCCATTGGCGAGAAAGCTGCTAGAATTTCCACCCCCGGGGCTGTTATATCCGGCTACAATAAAACATACGTAGAATTTTTTTATTAATCTCAATATAGGTCGACAGTAATAGTAAATACTCTGTATAAAGTTTAAAATGACATAACCCGTGTTCTGTATTTTTTTTGCGCTAGTGACACAAGACTTTTATTTATTTTCCTATTGAGACAGTAAGTGCTCACAAAATATGAAAAAGCGAATACCTTTATGATATGAGACATAAATCTACTAGGCCCTCTACAAGAAAATGAAGCAACAGAAGGAGCACTCCAATTGTACATAGCTTCACTCTTTAAAATCTGAACTTGAGGTACTCTGTTTGAATGACGAGTCTCAGTTAGCTAAATATCACCACATTAAACATAAGAGAAGTAAATTTGCATATCTTAAAAATGTCATTACCTTGTAGAGTTCATGTATGTTTTGACCAAGCTGAGAGCATTGGTAGTTAGGCCTACAACAGGGTATGGCATAATCCCCGACTCATTTCTTCCATAATTTGGAATTATACATCCAACGGCTCCTGCTATTTTAACCTGTACTATATAGCTGTCGCTATCGCACATAACCACTTTGTTCTTGATTAGACTAGTCTCTAAGCATGTTGGAAGACAATTCCTATAAAAAAAATTATAAGAAAATTATCAGTCATGGTTTTTCTAGCTTGTATATATAACTGATAATATGCTGTACCTTGCATCAGCCTCGGAGCAATCAATAGTCACCTCTTTCGCGTACACTATAGATAATTGTACGTCACTTGATGGGAACGCATTAATACCATTGCCCTACATGCAATGTATTATGTCCATTAACAAAATTATACTGAGACGTGTAATTATCTAATTAAATATAATTGAACGTACGTACCACAAGAATTGCGTCGTTTCCAAGCATAATTTTATCAATTATTTTTCGACTGGTATCACTAGCTGCCACAGTCAAAATCCATGGAGCAGAGCTTGAAATAGAAAGCAGGGCAGGGCCTTTATTGCCCGCAGAATTGATTGTCAGGATGTCTCTTTCGAATGCATGTAAGGCGCCGATTTCAATAGGGTTAGAAGTAGGTTCGATGGGTAAGTCTGGATTTATTGAAATCGATATTATATCAACTCCATCTGATATTGCATCGTCAAAGGCGGCTAGAATTTCTGTTGTGTGACAGTAATCGCCGCATACTTTATATACAGCAATTCTTGCAGAAGGAACTCCTCCTGTGGCAGTCCCTTGTGCTATACCATAATAGCTTGCGTCTTTCACTCTGTTACCAGCTGCTATTGATGCAACGTGTGTCCCATGTCCCGTAGTATCTCTAGCCGAAAGTTCTGAATTTTCAATAATGTACGAACGAGCCCCTATTATCTTCCTACAAATTGAGAGCATATAGTTAAGAATATTTTTAATTGCCAAAATCTGTTCAGAACAGAGGAGGGAAAACAGTTCTGGGATTATCTACAAAGTCATGATTACGGTTGTAAATTGGATATAAACCTTAGAAATAATATAGAAGGAAGAAAGGAAAGCGGAGGAAAAGTTACAAGCAAATATGATGCATGGATTGGAGTGTGTAATGACTTACTTATAACATATTTCCCTCTAGTAATTAACATCTTCTGTCTCCTTTTATTTATAACATATTTTCTTATATGATGCATGGATTGGAGTGTGCAGTGACTTATTTATATGCGCTTCTATATAAACTGCAGGCTTAGGAAGTCATTCTCTTGGCAGATTACTGATGCAAAAGGTGTCAAGATAGAGTCCCGAATTCTGTTTCCAAATTGAATGATAAGTGTTCCCTTTTCCAAGATTTTTGTTTTTCTGGTAGCCTTATTTGGTGTTACACTGTTCCATGTTGAATGCTTTCTGTATCTAGTATACTTATATCAGTACATAAGCAGTGAAAATAAGATTATCCAAACACCCCCTTAAGAGGTGTTTAGGACTATCTTATAGCTGAAATAAGTGGTTGTTAGGACTGTTTTTATGATACTATGGGACTGATAAGCTGTTAAAAGTGAGCATATAGGCTGTCCAAGTTTAAATAAACCCATAAGTTGTGAAAATAAGATTATCCAAACGCCCCATTAATATATTTGGAGTTCAAGTGTTCAAGTGTTTAACACGACTAGAACTGGCTTTGTCAATTTCAACGATTAACCCTTTTAAGAAAAATACTGTTTGAGTTCATCCATGGTTATTTATTGGAAGTTGATATGGTAGTGATTGGTAAAGAGCGCTGCGTAGAATTCTAGGGGTTTATAGGATCGTGAAGATTGAGTAAAATTGCTTAAATCTAAATCTTATTGTTTAGTTCTTGTAGCTTGTTAGGAAATCCGCATTTCATTTTCGTGTTGTGTATTCGGCAATGTTTGAAACGGTCATAATTATTAACTTCTTGTTATCACTTACGTCCTAATTACGAATTTGTGTTAAAACTGTCCGAATCAAAGGTTTATATTTCCATCATGATTAGTTTTGTTATCTGCTTATATGAACACAGATTCTCTAATTATTGCTTATTGTTTGCAAGACGTTTTATAGTGTAGGATATTGATAGGTGTGGTTATAGATAATAATACTGCACTTTGATAGTTTATGCAATAGACGTATCAGTTTCAAGTAATTGTATGAGATAGATGTATCGGTTTCAAGGCTCTGTATGACTATATGTTACTGCTTACTAGTACCAGTTCTCTGTGCAAACTGCAAGTGTCTATTTTGGATCTATTTTGAGCATTCTTCCTACTGTATAGTATTATTATCTGAGCTTATGAAATTGTCTTCTAATATAATCCTCTTTTGTTCATTTTACTTTGAATTCTTTCATGACTATATTTATTTACAATCAATATTTCTGTTCATTTCAGGATCATATATCTCTCTAAATGGAGCCTAGTTGCTCATCTACTATACAAGTCTAAGCTCGAGTGTGGATTGAGGAACACTATTAATTAAATTTTGAAGACGTTTTGTTTAGTTGCTTGTTTTTTCTAGTATACTCAACCTAAATGTTTGATTCATTTTGTCCTTTGGAGGTTTAAATATTGGAGACGTTTTGATACATTCGACTTTAATGTTTGTTTATCTGTTGTCAAGTTATTTAAACAATAAGGGGGTGTATGGTTTAGGAATTTATTTTGTAATTCGGTGTTTTTTTAAAAGCCCATTTTAACCCGAACCCATTTTGACCCGTGTCCGTTTTGACCCGTAATCGTTTGAACCGAATTATAATTTGTCCATTTTGGCCCGTGCCCGTTTTGACCCGTTCCCGTTTGAACCGAATTATGTAAAGTTGCAATAACTATGTATAAAGTGACAACTGAACTTACCTGTTACAACTGAAATCTTTACCACCATCGCAGACTCCTTTCCATTTACTGGGAATCGGACCAAAGCCTGCATCGTTGAAACTCTCCGACTCTGGCCATATCCCGGTATCGATAAATCCGATGGTTATGTCACCCTCACCATAAGGGTTTCGCTCAGTAGTATCTGAAAACCCCATGAACTCCCACGATTCTGTTGTTTGGAGTTGGAACTTTCTATCAGGTTCCACTGAGACGATCCCATTAAATCCTGTTGAGGTGTTCATAATAACCATTAATATAATTAGCAATGCATATGTAGATACACAGATAAAAGACCCTTTTATTTTATCATGGGATGGTTAATGACAAGTGATAATATGATTAATATCCATATGCAAGTTTTGTTTCAACTCCAAAACTACAGTTCAGAATCATTTATCTAGTATGATAAAGGTAACTTACCAGCCAAATTATCTTTTTCTTCTTCGGAGAGGTAAGCAGCAAATCCGTTGAAGTTTTTGTAGCTCCGGATTAGTGCTTTGCTCGCAAAACTGTTATTTATTAATGTATCAAATTATCAATGTAAAAATAATAATAACTTGGTCAAATCTAAAATTTTGATCGATTATAGAAGATATACCTTTGATCAACAAATTTTTTAACCATCTTCTTGGAGTGATGCGATGAATGTGACTTTTCGCCTTCTGCAAGGGATCCCATGTAAACAATATAAGCCTGCAAAAATTAACATGAGATTAGATATATACTTTTGCTCTAGTAAAAATCCGAAGATGAAAAATATTTAATACAATTAATATGAACTCCTACTTTGGTCTTTTAGTCACAAAAACGGTGTTGTTTCAAAACCTCCGAAGAAGGCACAATGCTGTTTGGACCACTACATAGAAGAACTTAATATGGTTTGGAACTTAATATGATCTTCGGGAGGTTTCAGGTTCCATTATTGGGGTTTCTTTCAATTTGATTAGCGATATGCAAGAACTGAATGGAGATAACATAGGTATTGATAAAAGTCTTAACTTTTCACCCTATGATGCTAAAGATTCTGTTTGTGGTTTGCATTCTGTTGATAAATCTACATTTTTAATGGGAATTGATGGTAAAAGCAATGTAAACACTGAGAAAAGGAAAGATTGCCGTCGAGTGTTTGTTCTGTGAATAAATTTCTCAGAAAAGAATGTACAGTGGACGAGTATTGCGATGCATTTAATTCTTCGTTTAGCAACAAGGGTTGGGATGATGGGTATCTTATTGGTCTCTTCATTTTCGGGTTGCAACCGGAAGTAGAGAAAAGGGTTGAAATGTTCAAACCAAAATCTCTTTCGGATGCTTGTCATCTGGCCAGGTTTCAGGAAACAACCATTAATCTCATGAAGAACATGACCAGTCCAACACTTTTTCATAACAAAGATTCAAGAGAAGTGATGGATAAGGATTTTGGTTTGATGGGTATTGATAAATTTTGTAACAAGGATATCAAAAGTGAGGAAAATGTATCAAATGACTCAAGTAAAGCGTGTGATAACAACAAAATTTCATTAACACATTTAATTTCATTAGTAGTGATTTAGGAGTGGAAATTGTCTGTGTTGGTTCTGTTATTGTAGAGGGGACAACAATAGTTGAAAAGATTAAGGCTAGTGTTAGGAATGTAAAAGAAGATACCACATATGATATCCTGGAGAATCGAGATAAAGAGGGTATAGAGAACAATGCAAGGAAGTAATGGGTTGTGGTGAACCTGGCATGAAAACAGATACATGTGAGAATGGAAGTGTTGCAGTTGCTACTTGGGTACCAGTGATGACACAAGTGCAACTTCCAGCTTGCTGCCTACAAGAGGGTACAACAACAACAACAACATACCCAATCCCGCCGGAGCGAGGTATGGGGGAGGTAAACTGTAGACAGATCCTACCCCTTCCCCAGGGAAAATCCCGGGGGAAGGGAGACTGCTTCCAACGAGACCTCCGGCAAGTGTAGGTGTGCGAGTGAGATAGAGAAGAAAAGAGAGCAAAAGACAGAGAACAACAAGCACATGCAATAAAAAAGCAGGCAAACAAGGCAGGGCAACAAAGAAAAGCGCATAGCATAGCAAGCCGACCTAAGGGAGCAAAAAAAAAAAAAAAAAAAAAAAAAAAAAAAAAAAACAAAAAACGGGCCTAAAGCACAAGCAAAGCACATCAACGCACGGGGCCTAAACTAAGGCAAAAGAACGAGACGTCAAAGACGGGTAACTTGAGGGGGTGCTTGCTACATAGGAATGAATTGAAGGTTTTGAGAAGAATAGGCCCAAAAACCATTGGGTACCAAGACCAATGAAAGACATGGCTCGGTGGGCTGAATTAGGCCACTAGGAATATTATTAGGCCCATACGAGTTGAAACGGGCCGAGGGATATGGATATGTTTTCGAGACATTTTAAACCATGATTCCTAATTTCTAAACCGATAAATCTCTCGTTTTTCTGGGAATGTTGGCATTTAGATTGTAGCAAGACTTATTGTTAGAGATTGATCATGCTCATTTTCTTCTTGAATATAAGTAAAAAGGTTACTCTCCTTATAGTTTGATCCCATGCATGCATAAGCACGGACGGAGCCATCTTATAGACATCGTTGGCCAAATGTGTATTGGTGTGAGTATTGTGCTTTAGCTTATTAAATTTTATCGTATTTAAATGGATTTAGCCCACCTTATTCTTTTTCTTGAAAGCTAGTGATATTTTTAACTTTGTTGTTTGTTATGCTTTTTAAACTTAAGAATGATGTCTCTTATATTTGGTTTAATAGAAACCAATCACAAATAATGTGATCAGAAATATATATTGAACTCTTATTTGTACATAGTAACATATTTGTCTTCGTTTATGGTTTAATAGTTCGATTAACAATCTTTCACGAATAAAATTCACCGTAGATTTCATGGCTTTCAATAATATTTAAGTTTTCATCTTATTTTCAACAATGCTTGTCATTTTTCCGGCCCACCCGGAAACTACTTCCTAGCTCCGTCAGCATAAGCTGTTGGATAATACTCTAAAGTCTGAACATAACTCGTGTACATAAATCTGCTACAATTTGGAGTGTGCCCTCTTATTATTCCTATAAGTCAAATATGCGTATAACATTTAATTGAAGGTGAAGAGAGTGGGCTGGAGGAAACGTTTAGTAGCGATTTAGGATCAGTGGAAATTGTCTGTGTTGGTTTTGTTTTTGTAGAGGGGACAACAATAGTTGAAAAGATTAAGGCTGGTGCTAGGAATGTAAAAGAAGGTACCACATATGATATCCTGGAGAATAGAGATAAAGAGGGTATAGAGAACAAGGAAGTAATGGGTTGTGGTGAACCTGGTATGAAAACAGATACATGTGAGAATGGAAATACATGCCTTGAGGCTATGCACGCCAAACATATTGTGGTAAACTCCAGTAACAACAATAGGAACAGTAACTTCAAACAAAATGGTAATCATCATTTGGGGATATTCTATGAGCTAATGTATGTTGAAGGTCAGGAAGTCATGTTAACTTCAAATTCAAGAGCAGACTTTGAGAGTTTGATATGTGCGAATGGCATAAAAGGAAGAAAATAGGTGGTGTTGACTGCAAATTTGAGCATAGAAAGTGGAACTTTGACAATTGGAAATGGCCGTTGAGGAAGAAAGAAGAGCTAGAATCATGTGAAAAGCTAGTGTTTCGTTGGGATGAAGATATATACATCCGGTGGCATTACAATTCAAGACAAGTGTTCTACAAACATATTGAAATGGATATACGCATAAGAGGTTCTGAGAAAATGTATTTCAGAAGGTTACAAGGGTTGATGTGGTGAATGAGTCATCAGCTATTATGGGTGTATTTCTTCAAATGTGATGACCGCTGCTATACGTGTGATGCTTCTGAACAGAAAGATGGTTGAGAATTGTGACAAAAGGTTGGTATATGGTTTAAAATGCGAAGAAATGTTAATGGTTTAAAGGTTCATGGAATTTCCTCAAGGCTGTGGTGTATGTGTTGATTCAATGGAAGTGTTGCAGTTGCTGCTTGGGTACTAGTGATGACACAAGTACAACTTCCAGCTTGCTGCCTACAAGAGGGTGTTTGGCTTAAAAGAGGGTAACTTGAGGGGTGCTTGCTACATAGGAATGAATTGAAGGTTTTGAGAAGAATAGGCCCAAACAACATTGGGTACCAAGACCAATGAAAGACATGGCTCGGTGGGCTGAATTGGGCCATTAGGAATATTATTAGGCCCATACGAGTTGAAACGGGCCGAGGGATATGGATATGTTTTCGGACATTTTAAACCATGCATGATTCTAATTTCTAAACCAATAAATCTCTCGTTTTCTGGGAATGTTGGCATTTAGATTGTAGCAAGACTTATTGTTCGAGATTGATCATACTCATTTTCTTCTTGAATATAAGTAAAAAGGTTACTCTCCTTATAGTTTGATCCCATGCATGCATAAGCACGGACGGAGCCATCTTATAGACATCGTTGGCCAAATGTGTATTAGTGTGAGTAGTGTGCTTTAGCTTATTAAATTTTATCATATTTAAATGGATTTAGCCCACCTTATTCTTTTTCTTGAAAGCGAGTGATATTTTTAACTTTGTTGTTTGTTATGCTTTTTAAACTTAAGATGTCTCTTATATTTGGTTTAATAGAAATCAATCACAAATAACGTGATCAGAAATATATATTGAACTCTTATTTGTACATACAGTAAAACCTCTATAAATTAATAGTGTTGGGACCGGGATATTTTATTAATTTAGTGAGATATTATTATATCGATAAATTAATAATTTATTAATTTAAAAAGGTTTTACGTATGACTTTAAATTTTCAAGTCTAATATACTAGCTAGTTACAATTTATACTCATTAGAGACGAAAGATAAATTTGAAAAACAAGTTCCAATTAACATATTATAAATACACATTCACACTTTATGAAAATAAAACTAACACTTTTTGTTGCAATACGAGAAGACAACGCATCAACTCTTTAGTGCAATAAGGAGATTTTTTGATAAACTCAATATAGATTTGAAGTTCAACAAAAAACAAGTGACTATGGATTTATTTTTACTAAACAATCTTAGGATTTAGAAGTGTATCTCTCTCTCACACGCACACACATATATACATATATATGGAATTTTTAGCGATTATTAATTTATAGTTTCGTTGGGACTAATATATATACACTGGGGTTTCAAAAAAATTATTATCTTATTATTTTATCGATTGGAGTCCAAATTTGTACTGGTCCCAAGTTGGGACTGGACAAATTATTAATTTTATCGAGGTTATTAATTTATCAAGTATTAATTTATAGAGGTTTTACTGTAGTAACATGTTTGTCTACGTTTATGGTTTAATAGTTCGATTAACAATCTTTCATGAATAAAACTCACCGTAGATTTCATGGCTTTCAATAATATTTAAGTTTTTGGTCTTATTTTCAACAATGCTTGTCATTTAAGTTTTTCATTTTTGTATGCACAACGATTTTTGTCGAAAAAACAAAAACTTTTTTGCCCCCCGTCCTCTAACTTTCTAGTTCCGCCACTACGTGTATAGGTCCTTAAAAGATACGTAGTATTATGCATGTGTATATGTTATGCAGAATTTTAGTTTGAAGAATAATGTACATATACAAGTCTAGACCAACCTTAATTAGCCATGCAGTTTTTTAAAACTAAAAAGAATAACACTAATTAACCTTTCGTTCCTCAGCAAAAACCGATGAAATTGTAAGTATGCATATAGCAAACATAATGTTCATCATCCCCATTCTATTTAATTTATTTTTACTCACTCAGTCACTCTGTGAATATATCTTACTTACAGCTTCGTTGGTGAATTAAACGACTAAGATATTTTTTTAAGAGTATAAGAGAATTCAAGTGGCCAAGCTTCTATTAATGACCATATAGAATCAGAAGACCAGATGAGCAAGTTAAACTTAAAACAGTATATTTCAAAGTAAGTGACATAAACTTTTACCAAAGCTACATACGTAGTATATAAGTGTGATGATATGTTAATTAGATAGGTTTTTTAATTTTCATTTTAGCTTCCAATTTAAGTATGATGATAGTGTAAAATATTTTTATATTATGGTAATTTATTAGGTAATTTTAGGGTGTTTTAATGTTTGTTCAAAAAGTAATAATCCAATCCAAGGCAAGGTAAGGCAAATGAGACGACCTGCTACTTTAAAAGCTAAATTGTTATGGCTAATCGCATACTATATTGCTACTTGTTTACTTTAAAGGCAAACAGAACCATGTAGCACAAGTTATATTTCAAAAACCATAATACGACATTTCCTATATATGCACTGCTAAGATAGTACACACCCTAGTCCAGATTCCTAGATCCGCCAGTGATCCCATGCATAAGCTTTTGTATGATACTCTAAATAATAATTCGTGTACATAAATTTTGCTAGAATTTGGAGTCTCCTCTTATTATTCCTATAAGTCAAATATGTGTATATATAGGTACGTCCTTAAATACAACCCATTGGCTATCTTACAAAGGTTTTCTTACATGTAAAATCAGCTTTGAGATGCAAATCATTATAAACGATACGTCGTACTATGTGTATATGTTATGCATAAGTTAGAACTTAGAACAATATACATACAAGTCTAGATCAACCTTAGGGTCCTGCCAGTTTTTCAAAACGTAAAAAGAAGAACACTAACCTTTCGTTCCTTAACCTTGGTGGCCGAGACAGCAAAAACCGATGAAATAAGTAGTATGCATATAGCAAATGTTATAGTTTTAGTAACCATATTAGCTCGATACATTAGGGGGTAGTTAAGTTTTAGTAATGGAAGTCGACACAAGGGTCTTTGGGGTTTTGGGTAATCGAGCTTCAAAAGGTGTCGAGAGGCTGCTTGTTACTTGCACCACAACCGTGTCATGACAGGATAGTTTTCTTGAAGGGTTTCGATTGTCGATTGTCAACGTTCTTGAGTTTTCGGGTTAAAGAAGATTCAAGGTTTGTGGAGGTTTGTAAGAGGGGTCGGTTTAATTTAAAGGTTCATCTAATTCGAACTACATAACAGGCCCTGAAAAGATAAAAGAAACCTTTGTATTGTTGTATAATCTAGGTAAAGATATCTACGTCAAGAAAGTGATGGTTTCTTTCATTTTACATAGAAAGGTGATATACACAACAGAAAAGGGTTAATTTACTTCAAGTATTTTTGTTTCAAAGGTTAACGATTTTTGGAAAGGTTATTTTTCAAACGTTTAGTCATTTTAAAGAAAAAGAAAACAAGAAAGTCTTTGAAGGGTTTATCACACATAAAAGGGGTGTGGGGGAGGAGGTTAGTTTCTCAATATAAATGAAGCGTTTGAGAGCCATATATACGTGTGTGTGTATTCTGTCGTGACACAACGATTTGTGTGTGCCGAGGTGTTCATCAAATTAATCAGGTTATCCGCTGCTAGCTTTTTCGGTTTGTTGCAGGACTTTACAACAACAAACATATATGTCCATCATTACCATTCCATTTTGTACTAACTATATGAATATGTATCTCAAATTGCTGGTCAAACAATGAAGAAAGTGAGATGAGTATATGTATATATGGACACAAAGTGCAATTTCCACGACGAAAGTGTTTTAAGTTTCTTAAAAAGATTACGTGACTTCTATTAAAGAGTATGGGATCAAAAGACTAAATGAGAAAGTTAGTACTCAAAAGTCAAAACTTGTTCCTTTTAGTACCTCCTTAAGCGAACACTCGTCATAAGGCACTAACAAAATTTTGTAATGTACCTTGATCAAGCAAAGACCACGTACTTTTTTTTAACAGTTATACATGCAACACATAATGTGCATTCTCCATGAATATATATCTATCATACATGCATGCATTATATACCATATATCCATTTCATTTTACAAGTTTTATAATTTGGCAATTAGATTATGTTCAACTAAAAGCATGCCATAATTAAATCTAGAGTAAATTACACCGTTCGTCCCTGTGGTTTACGTTGACCGCAGGGTTTAGTCCTTTGATCAAAAAAATTGCATCATACGCCCTTAAATGTGAAACGTTATGCACCGTTCGTCCCTCCGTCCATCTGGGCCCACCAACTCAAGATAACGTGGGTTAACGGAGGTTTTTAAAGGGTTATTTTGGTCATTTCCCAAGTACTTTCGGCCATCAAAACCCATCTACCTTGTCAGTCCCCCAAACTAAAATCTTTTGCACCATTTCCCACGTACTATTCATCTTCTTCCCCAAATCATTTGTGAAAAAAGCCCGTAAAATTTGTACTGATACTTCACAAAGAATCAGATGGTGGTCACATTGTATGAAATTAGAGCAAATGATGTTGTTGATCGAGACCCATATTGCATGTATCGTAAGTGACTGTTTATAGTTATTTTTTTGATAATGGTGTTAAGTGACGTATGTTTTTAATCATTAGAGTATGCATTTTTTGGGTTTGCAGTACTTTGTTTGGTGTTTTAATGTCTAAAACCCTTGTCTGATTGATTCCTTTAATTATTTGCAGATAAAAACTCTACTCTGTTTTCCATCAAGCTCAATCATGGAGGTTTTTTCACGAATGCACCCAACAGGATTTACAAGAATGGTAAGATTACTTTTGTGGATTTGATAGACAGTGATCAGTTTTCAATCCATGAAATTGATTCTATGCTAGAAGACTTAGGTCATGATGGTCATAGGTTGATGTTTTACCATTTCTTGAAACCTGATTATGATTTAGACAATGGACTAGAGCCTTTAGCATGTGACAAAGATGTTCAGTTATTAGGCAAGTATGTGATGGAAGGTCTTAAGCTAGTTGATGTATATGTTGAGCATGAAAAGACCAATCCTGACATTTACATACAACCAAAGCATAAAAAACTTGTAATAGAAGAGTTAAATGAACCAATAACATCAAAGGTAGGGATTACCCCAGTAGCTAAGAAAGTAGTTTTTGATGTCAATGAAGGGTGTGTAGGTAAAGATATAGGTCAAAGCAGTGGTAAAGACCAAGGGCAAAGTATTGCAGTTGGTAATGATAAGTCTTCTCAAGTCCCTAGTCAGTTTGCAAATGATTTTTATTCTTCTTATGACCCATATGTAGAGTCACAAGATCCTAACTTTGACCCATTTGCTGACTTGGACATTATATCACCACCAATGAATGTTCAAACAAATCCTGAGGTTGAAACAAATCCTAGTGAGAATTTTGAAACAAATCCTGAGGTTGGAATGGGTAATCCTAGTGAGAATGTTGAAAGTGAAGTTGAGGGTGAAACTGAGAGTGAAACAGAGGGTGATAGTCAAGGAGATGATGATAGCCAAGACAGTGATTTCATAGTAGATGACAATAATAATGCAGATGAGGTGGATGTTGACATGAGGGACTTTAACTACACAATTGATGAGACTGTGGAGTTTGTTGGGTGTAGAGAAAGGGAAGCAGTTGAGATTGAAGATGAAGCAGATGGAGATGATGTGAATGAATTAGAAAATGAGTATTTTGAGAGTGGATCAGGTAGTGACAGTGAAGGTAGTAGGTTAAGGAAAAAGAAGTTGAAGCAGTTAAGAAAACAAGCACATGCTAGTCAGAAAATTTACAAGACATATTTCTATGTGGGTCAAAAATTTGCAAACAAAGAAAAGGTGAAGGAGTACATTAGAGAGCATTCAATTGAGACTAGGAGAAAAATAAGAATGGAAAAGAATGACAATGAGAGAGTGAGGGCAGTATGCAAAGGTGTTATCCCTTCTCTACCAGCTGGTGAAGTCAATGATTGTGGGCCAACTCAGTCCACTGGGCCAAGTCAAGAAAAAGGCCCAACTGAGGGTGAAAAAGGCCCAAGGAAGAAGGTAATCATTAATGGGGGTAAACCTAATAGACAAAAACTGTTGGATGATAGTAAATGTCCATGGGTTCTGTTAGTTTCCAAAGTCAAAAAGACTGAATCTTGGGAGGTAAAAACATACAAGTCAGTCCATAAATGTCTATAGGAAAGAGATAACCTTTATGCCACCTACAATTGGTTCTCAAAGGAATTAGTTGAGCAGTTGAAAACAAACCCTAATATACCTGTTAGAGCTGTTCAAGAGCAACTATCAAAAAAACATGAACTAACTATTTCAGAAAGTAAGGCATTTAGAGCTAAGCAAGAAGCTGAAAGGAAATTAAGGGGTGATTACACACATCAGTATAAGATGCTAAGAGATTATGTGTTGGAATTGCAACAAGCTAATCCAAACACAACTGTCAAGATCCATGTTCAAGCTGAAGCAGATCATCAAGTCCCAACAAGAGTTTTTAAGAGAATCTATATATGTTTGGGTCCTTTGAAAGCTGGATTCAGAGCTGGGATGAGGGAAATCCTTGGATTAGATGGAGCATTCATGAAGGGTCCATACCCAGGACAACTTTTGACAGCTGTGAGTATTGATCCAAACAATGGGATCTATCCATTGGCATATGGACTTGTTGAGACAGAAAACACAGAGTCATGGACATGGTTTCTCAATCAACTTGGAGATGACCTAGATCTGTACAGGAATTCCAACTTCACTTTCATAAGTGACAGGCAAAAGGTACTAACTTAACTAGTTAATTTGATTTCAATGTTTGTAATTAATTCCTTAACTTACTTAACTAATTAATTGTTTCCAACTGCAGGGTATTATACCAGCAATTGCAAAATTGTTTCCATGTGCAGAGCACAGATTTTGTGTGAAACATATTCATGAGAATATGAAGTTGAAGTGGAATGGTACTGCATACAAGGATATGCTATGGAAAGCAGCAACTGCAACAACAGTCCCAGAGTTTCAAGTTGCAATGGAAGAGTTGAAAGCTTTCAAGAAAGAGGCTTATGACTGGTTGAATCTCATTCCTCCACAACACTGGTCAAGATCACATTTCTCAGGTATATAGTATTCTTACTTTAACTGATTTCATAGTATCTGTTGATCTAATATTATCTAAACAACAAACTCCTTAAACAGAGAGAGCCAAGACAGATGTTTTATTGAACAACATGTGCGAAGTCTTGAATGCCAAGCTAGTAGGGGGTAGAGACAAGCCTATTATTTCCACATTGGAGTTTGCCAGGGAGTATCTCATGAGAAGGTATTATACATTCCATCTGCTATTCAATTGTCATTCCATGTAAGTACTTAGATTGCAATACCTAATAATAGAACTTGCCAGGATTGTCAATGTTAACAAAGTTATTGCAAGGTGTGATGGACCACTCACACCAACTGCTACAAGAATTTTGAAGGAAAATGCAGCTCAAGCTAACAAGTATACTGTTAGCTGGAATGGAGGTGAGTTATACCAGGTAAGTGGTCCATGGAATGACCAGTGTGTGGTAAATGTTGTTGCTAGAACCTGCACTTGTAGAAGATGGGAATTGACAGGCATCCCTTGCAAACATGTTGTTGCAACAAATTGGAACATGTCACTTAATCATCAAGAGGTTGCATTACCAGAGGAGTGGGTACATCCATGCTATAGGTTAGAGACTTGGAAGAAAGTATATTCTTTTCATATAAAACCAATCAGAGGTCCTGTCCATTGGCCCAAGTGCACTGTTCCAACTAGTCTGTTGCCACCAAAACATAATCCACAAGTTGGAAGACCAAGGAAAGAAAGAAAAAGGTCAAAGACTGAAAGGGATTTTGAGATAGTTAATGATGGTAAGCTTTCAAGAGGGCACAAGACTGTAACTTGTGACAAATGTGGGTCAAGAGGTCACAATCAAAGAACATGTACTGGACCAAGAATGCCAAAGTCAAAAAAGAGAAAAAATGCAAGCAAAGGGGTGGATTTGGATTCTGATACTCCTGCAGGTTCACAATCAAAGACAAGAGCAGATAGTCAAGATAAGGGGAAGGCACCAGCAACAGAAGATGGTGCATCAAAGAATAGAGCACCAAGGAAGAAGGTGGTTGTGTTAGGTTGAAGTATCTGCCATGTCTGTGTTTGATAGTGTATTTTATGATTATGTCTGTTATGTCTGTGTTTCTAGTATGTCTTATGCACAATGTCAATTAAGTTGTTTTGGATGTTTATGGCATTATATGCCTTGAAACTTGATTGATTAATGGTATGGTTGCTTTAGACTTTAATTTGGTATGTAATTTTGTTTGACTTTAATTTGGTATGTACAGATTCTTTTGGTAATTTGGTAACTGTAAACATGAAAGACCAAGAGCATTGCACTAACTTATTTAAAATAGGTTCAAGTGAACATGAAAGACCATAAAAAACATACATAAAGTAAACTGAAACATTAAAACACCATAAAATAGGTTCAAGTACACATGAAATACCATAAAAGCATGAAACACCACTGAAAGACATGAAAGACCAGTACACATGAAAACCAGTACACATGAAAACCATGAAACACCACTGCTTCTAACCCATCCTTTTCTTTCCCTTACCTTCCCTTTTGCTGCAATTTCAGTTGGTGCAACATAAGGTTTCACACCAAATTCTTCAAGACTGGCCTTTGCAGGCAATCCTAGCACTTTAGTCCTTGCATCAAATAGAAGCTTTTGAATCTGTTTTTGGGTTAGTGGCTTATCATCATCCTTTGCATTTGAGCTTGAGCCCACCTTTGGTCCATAAAACTCTATCTCATCAGGTGGTACCACATACTGCAATGGAAAATACCCTGTCCATGTGTTACCTGAACTTTTGTCATCAGTACTTTCAGATGTGTCACTTGAAATGCAGATAACTTCTGAAAACAAAATAATGCAAAAAAAAAAAACAATAAAACATAAGTATGTTTAACATATAAGAGATGGAAAAGGAACATGAAGATGTATATAACCTTTCCTCTTGTTGGAACCCTTGTTTCCTGAACTCATCTTTGCAGCAATTATGAATAGGTTAGGAAGATGTTTGATATGGTTTTGTATTATCCATATGTGCCCTTATATAGAGGTGTGGTAATGTAGAAATTGCAATAATGCAAGTAAACTGTATACCATTGAATTGCAAGAATGCAGCAAAGTGCCATTGATTCATTGACTGCATCAATCTAGAAATAGTGTTGCATTGATAAAAGTGACTGCATATGCATAAAAGTGACAAAATGAAATAGTAAAATTCATAAAAGTGACTGCAATATGTAGAACAGTACATTGCAATAATGCTACAAAGCTTGTTTTCATTACAATGGTGCTACATAACATACACAAAATACATCTAACATTAAACACCCAAAATACATCTATCTCTTAACACCCAAATACTACACTGCTAGGTCAATATGTTATACATTACAGACACAAACAACAAAATACATGAAACCATAACATACTTCTTCAATGTTGCTCTTTCTTGCTCCATATTTTGTAGGATTTCTTGATGGTTGTTCAAAGACCTTAATAACCCAGGTATAACTACCATTGAACGATGGCACATTTCTGGGTCCACCCAATCAACAAATCTGTTACAATCCTGTAAAACAAAATTAAACAACAAATCCTGTAAAACAAAATTAAACAACAAATACTGTTATTGTTCAATTACAAACTAAAACCATTAACACATACAATTTGGGAACAGGCATAAAACCTTCGACCTGGGTTTCTATTTGTCCATGATGTTTTCATAACTGCAAGTGTTTGGCAACGAGGACATCTAACCATGATTTTGATTTGATTTGAGAAAACCCTTTGTTTTGAAAATGGTGGTGGAAGGAATGGGATTTAGGTTTATGTGGGTGGGTGGGAAAAGGGGAAGACAAGTATATAGGGTTATAATTTGGGCGGGAAAAAGGGGAGACAAGAAATGACGGATATGCCCTTATGGGTTAAGTGACTTAACTGACGTTATCTTGAGTTGGTGGGCCCAGATGGACGGAGGGACGAACGGTGCATAACGTTTCACACTTAAGGGCGTATGGTGCAATTTTTTTGGTCAAAGGACTAAACCCTGCGGTCAACGCAAACCACAGGGACGAACGGTGTAATTTACTCTTAAATCTATACTGTGGTTTTGGTTATAAAAACATGGAATTTACATTTAGTTCGTTAGTGTTTCACGTTTTTAGGATACAGAGAAGCCCAAAATGAAGGAGATGTATAGGAAGTACAAACAAATTAAAGAATGTTTTTAACTAAAAACTTTCCTATCAAAACTTTTACCAATTAAATGAAAAAAAAGTTTGAATTTCTTAATTTCACAAAAGAACTTATAAAACATATTTTCAATGTTTTTTTTTATAACGTTTTCTTTTCTTCAAAATAGAAATTAAAACACGATTTTGTTAAAACACGTACTCTATATTTTGTGGAGATCAAAACACCCTACAAAATGAAAGACAAAGATTAAGGAGGAAAAAAAAATCCACCTACTCATGTTTTGTAGACAATAAATATGAGGGAAATTTTCTAAATGAAAAAAAAGTAACAACATACTATAACAAGCTACCTTTTCAATGTTGGATATCCACTAATTAGTTCTCACATGCATATCAAAAGAGTTATCAAATCAAATTTCTAAATACGAGTAGTTCTCGTTTGTATACAACTTTTTATCAACAACCTTGATACATGAAATATGAAAGCATATAAAAGCTGTCAAGGAAACCTAAAACACTTCAACACTCAGCTATCCAAAAGACCATCCTTGCGCTCATTGACAAATCATCACTACAATTGTCATCAAATTTTTTGTAACAGCACAGTTCGATGTCTTTGCGCACTCGTGGTTAGTTTGTTTCAACTAGTACAAATCGACCAAGTTAGTTAGACACTTTGTTTAAAGGAAAGTGTTTTACATGTCATAAAACTTGCGTTAAACAACTAAACACACATGCAAAAAAATTAGAGAAACTATATCTACATATATTTTGGTGTGTAACTGTAGAAATCTATAACACCAAAGTAATTTCAACCAAACAACACGATTATGATTGTGAACCCATCCAACCACCCCTTGGCTCACTCTTATTATTAATCAAATGATATGAAATCAGTTTACAATACAAAGAAAGTTTTAGATGAAATAATACACAAACTAGGGTTTCTACAACTCAGGAACAGATAGAGAGAAGAAAACTATTTTCACACAGATGATATTTTGGAATGATAAGAGGTAACAACTGGTCTTCAGCTTTTATAGCTTCAAGAATGTGAAGACTTCCTTTTGAACCTTGATCATTTAGACTTGACAATAATAGTCCTTCAACTTTCTGAAACATAGCAAATAATGCTTATCTTTAACACTCCCCCATAAGCATTAGACACCAGAAGTTCCCCCATAAGCACTAGCTTCCTGAAGCTCCCCCATCATCACTATCTTATCTTTAGAACTGTCCTGAAACACATTAAACAATCCAAGATCTTTGCAAAATTTGTTATGGTCAGTAATATTAAGACCTTTAGTGAACAAATCTGCAATATTATCCTCAGTTGTGACTTTCACTGGCTTAATAAAGCCATCAGCCACTTTTTCTCTCAAAAAATATAGATCAATCTCAAAGTGCTTGCTCCTCTCATGTAATACAAGATTAACAGAAATCTGCATAGCAGAATTGTTATCACAATACATGTTCACAGGCAATCTTATATTAGCATGCAGATCAACCATCAGTTTGGTGATCCACATGACTTCACAACATACATTACACATTGCCCTGAACTCAGCCTCTGTGGAGGACCTAGCAACAACAGCCTGCTTTTTACTTTTCCAGGAAACCAAATCATTTCCTAGATACACACTGTATCCAGTAACAGATCTCCTTGTTACCTTACACTTTGCCCAATCAGAATCAACAAACACTTTTATACTTTTAATATCACCTTCTTTAAAAGTAATACCAAGACCAGGTTCATTTTTCAAGTATCTTAACACTCTAAAAGCAAGTCTTAAATGAGACTTCATAGGCTTATGCATTACTTGACTCAAACAGTGCACATCATATGAAATATCTGGCCTTGTCAAAGTCAAGTAAATCAATTTTCCCACAAGTTTTTGATAATTTGTTATACTTGTTAAAGGCTCATCATCTCCAAACTTAGAAACAAGTTTTTTATTATCTGGATTAGTTTCAATAGGTGAACCACATGGCTTACAACCCAACATACCAAATTCAGTTAAAAGCTCAGTACAATATTTTCTTTGAGTAAGACAAATCCCATTATCAATATCAAGAACCTCAATTCCCAGAAAATATTTAAGTTTACCCAAGTCTTTAATCAAAAACTTTGAACTTAAAAATCTCTTAAATTTCATCAACATATACTAACAGAACATCATTTTCATTTTTAATAAACAAATAGAAATCATTTGGACTTTGTATAAACCCATTTTCTATAAGCACAGATACTAATTTCTCATTCCATTTTCTAGGAGCTTGTTTTAAACCATACAATGACTTAACCAGTTTGCAAACCCTTTTATCATTTTTATCAGAAAAACCTTCTGGCAATGTCATGTAAACATCCTCTTCTAATTCTCCATATAAGAATGCATTATTTATATCAAGTTGAAACAAAGGCCACTTGTTATTAACAGCAATGCTTAAAACACACCTTATAGTAACAATTTTAACAACAGGAGAAAATGTCTCCTCATAATCAATTCCTTCTCTCTGATTATATCCCTTAGCTACTAGTCTAGCTTTAAACCTTTCAACTTCACCATTAGCTTTATATTTAACCTTAAAAACCCACTTATAACCTATGGCTTTTCTACCATCTGGTAACTCTATAACCTCCCATGTACCATTTCTATTTAAAGCTTCTATCTCTTGATTCATAGCCTCTATCCACCTAGGATCTTTCACAGCTTCTTCATAGGTTGTAGGTTCATATATTTTATTAAGACTGGATGTAAAAACAAAGTTACCAAAGCTTAAATTTGAATACTTAACAACTTTATCAATACCATACTTATGATTTTTATTAAGTACAAAATCCTTATATTTAGATGGTAAGGTTGTCATTCTACTAGTCCTTCTAACAGTTTGTGCCCCTGCTGGTTCTGGTGACTCAAACATTTTACCAAACATATCTAGATCCTCACCCTCAGATATATAACCATCATCAACATTACTAGTACCCTGTATATCATCAGAAACAACAGTTTCTGTTGTATACTCATCAGTCTCAATGTCCTTCCTACTAGATGTGTTCCTAGTGATGTCTACATTAACTGTATCTACACTCTCTGCTGTATCAACTGGCAAATTGATATCTACATCAGCTATATCAGCAGGTTCTACAGTCTTAGTATGTAGATGCTCAACATCACTAGCATCACCTTCTACAGTGCTGACACTAGGTTTATGAGTACTAGATTCAGGTACAGATTTGTTGTTACCATCTATACTACTTATCTTATTATCATAGGGTTCATTGGTTCCAAAATTATTTTGACTGCTATTAAAATCTTGATCAAAAAAATTCAAATCATTTACCCCATTATTATCAAATATAAAATCTTTAGTGAATGAGGTATTCTTAAAAGGAAAAACAGTTTCATAAAAGTTCACACCTCTTGAAAACATAAACTTCTTTTGATCAATGTTATAAAGTTTATATCCTTTTTTATCAAAAGCATATCCAACAAATACACATTTATCAGATCTAGATGCAAACTTATCAGATTCATTTAAAACTGTTGCAAAACATAAGCAGCCAAAACATTTTAGATTCATCAGATTAGGTTCAGTATTATACACCATCTCAAAAGGACTTTTACCAGACAACACATCAGTTGGCAACCTGTTAATAAGGTAAGTAGCAGTCAGAATAGATTCAGTCCATATGTTCAAAGGTAACCCCCCCTGAAACATGAGGGCTCTAGCAGTATTTAACATGTGCCTATGTTTTCTCTCAGCTATACCATTCTGTTGAGGTGTGTAGGGACAAGATGTTTGATGCAAAATACCATTCTGTGTTAAAAAACTTTCAAACTTCTTATTTACAAATTCTGTCCCATTGTCACTTCTAAAAACTTTAATAGTTTTCTCAAACTGATTTTTAATGAGACTATAAAAACTATTAATGTGATCAAAAACTTCAGTTTTATTTTTCATTAAAAACACCCAAACAGCTCTGGTATAGTCATCTACTATAGTAAGAAAATACTTAAACCCTTCTTTACTAGTCACCTTATATGGACCCCACACATCTAAATGAACAAGATCACCCATGTTTTTAGTTTTATGATCACTCAAAGGAAATGGTTTTCTTGTTTGTTTAGCTTTATGACATATCTCACAGGGTTCAGAATTAGTAGTCTTTATATCTTTTATTCTATTTTTAAGCACAGTTAAGACTTGGTCAGAGGGATGTCCAAGTCTATTATGCCAAATACAATTTGACATAAAACAACTCTTAATATTACTATTATTTACCCTCTTACCTTCATCTAGAAAGTAAAGACCTCCTTTTTCACTACCAGTCCCCATCAGGAACTTTTGAGTGCAATCCTGAATTTTACACATTTTATCATTAAAACTGACAATCACATTATTATCTTTAGACAACTTATGAACAGATAACAAGCACACATGATATCCAGGAACTACCAGCACATCTTTTAAAATCAGATTGTTTCCAAACTTATAACTTCCAATTTGTTTAACCTGTGCAACAGTCCTATTGGGATGTGCAACTGTAAGATTTAAATGAGATACTTCCATTATATCATAAAGATGTGTAGCACAAAAAGTTATATGCTGACTAGCTCCTGAATCAATAATCCATCCAATATAAGTACTATAGGTACTTATATTAGAATTGAAATTAAAGAACCTACATGTAAAGAAACTAATCACACAATTTGAAGCAATAACAGTACCTGCAACACTAGCATGAGCCTTGCTAGTATCACCTGAACCACTAAGTAAAGCCATTAATCTATTATACTGATCTCTAGTAAGAGTATGAGTAGTACTCTTACTAGTATCAGTCTTATTATCAACCACATTATTAACATTCCCTTTTTTAACAAAACCAGGTGGATATCCAACTAATTCAAAACATCTATCAATAGTATGATCAGTCATATTACAATGTTTGCAGACAAAGTTTGACACCCTGCCAAACCTTTTGTTATTATTGTTAGTTTTCTTATTATAATTCCAACTATTATTTTGATTATTACCAGTAAATGGCTTAGCAGCAAAGGCTGCAGCCCCATTTTTAACAGATTTATTAGCAACATGATTAATTCTGTGAGACTCATCTCTAGACAAAGTAGCAAAAGCAGATTTAACATCTGGTAAGGGATCAGTAGTGAGAATGAGACTTCTAACAGAGCTAAAGCTATCATCAAGACCCATAAGAAATTGCATCAGTCTTAAAAGATCTGAATGCTTTTTCAAAGTGGGGGCTGTTTCACAAATGCATGTACGCAGATCAACAAGGGAGTCAAACTGCCTCCATAATGCATTAAACTCATGATAATACTCTGAAAGACTCATTCTAGATTGTGTTAAAGTATGTATTTTATGATGCAGATTATATATCACAGATCCATCCTCTTTGTTATAAGTCTCACTTAATTCATCCCACACAGATTTGGCATTCACAGAAAACACTTGACCTTTATAAAGATCTTGTGATATACAACCAAGAATTACACCTGTCCCACTGTGTCTGATATAGAGCATCAGTGGGATCTCTAACACACTTCCCATTAATAAAACCAAGTTTGTTTCTAGTATGCAAGGCTAACTGCACAGCAGCAGACCAGACCTTATAGTTCTCAGTACCTTCAAGTTTGAAAGTAATCAACTGAGCACCAATGTCTTGAGGGTGCAAGTATAATGGGTCATATATATCCAATTTTAGTTCACTACTTCCCCCTTCAGAGCCCTTGTGTTGGGAATTAAGGAAAACTACTGATTCTGCCGAAGCATAAACTACTGATTCTGCCGAAGCTTCAGTCGAAGAGATTCTGCCGAAGAAGAAAGGATTCTGCCGAAGTTATACTTCAGCAGAAGTGTTAAAGCAGACAGTGTGTTGCTGCTGAAAGTGGGAACCACGTAGGAGAGATAAGCTCACTTATAGAGTAAAAGTCAGCGCCGTATGTATAGGTTGGCGCCGTATTATGTAGAGCTTACTCAGAATAAACACGATGATTAACAAAACAATATGATTAGTTGCATGCTTGTCTAGATGCATGCTTAGTCTAGTTTAGTAGTAGAAGCGTAAATTGTCAACGCTCCTTTAGGGTTTCTTGCCTATATAAGAAACCATGTTAGTTTGTAATAGATAAGCTTTTCTCAAGTTTCTCAAGTCTTGTATTCTATCCGAAACATAGAGTTTCGATAATCAAAGATCCATAGAGGATCAAAAGTGTTCTTAGTTATTATAACTTGTATTTATTTTCCGCTACAATACCAAGTTGTAGAGATCTTCTATTAGTTTGCTTGTGATTACATAGGCAACACTAACGATCTCCGAGTGCTTAAGATCTATCAAGGTCTGTGTGTTTCTAACAAGTGGTATCAGAGCCTCGGGAAAGTCTCTACGATACTAAGAACCATTCTCACCCCCATACAATCAAACATTCAGTCACCATGCCTGGATCCGATAATGAAAACGAAGTCACCAACACAAACAACACCAACACCACTTCCATGCAACAGCTCAGTCTCACAAACAGCAATGGTAAATTCCCTTATTTAAAGAGGGAAGAATATGAACTTTGGACTATGAAGATGGAAAACTGGATTTCCAATATTGATTGGAATCTGTGGGAAGTAGTGAAGAAAGGAAATAGTCTAAAGAAGATGATTCCTGACAGAGATGGGAAATTTATCATGGCTCCACCAAAAACTGCTGAAGAAGTGCTGGCCATGCAGAGAGAGCATAAAGTGAAAACCATTTTGCTTCAAGCCATACCTGAAGATCATCTATGTGATTTTCACCATATGGATGATGCTAAAGACATATGGATGGCTCTCAAAGCAAGGTTCGGTGGAAATGAAGAATCAAAGAGAATGAGGAAGTCCATGCTAAGACAACAGTTTCAGGACTTCAACATATCAGAAGAAGAAGGTATCCACAAGGGATACGACAGGTTCCATAGGATCTTGAGTCAGCTGAATCAGCTGAATGCTAAACCGGATAATGAAGACTGCAACTCAAAGTTCTTGCGGTCCTTGCCGCCATCATGGTTGCATGTTAGCATAGCACTCAAGGCTAAAGGAGGGTTGGACATGCTCACTTTTGATGAGCTGTACAACAGACTCAGAACTCTTGAACCAGATGTCAGGACTCCCTACCGTACATCTTCTTCTAATCATGCAGCTTTTGTTGGGACATCTCATTCCAACAAGATGGTACAAGCTCCCAGCTCCAACTATTTTCCATCATCTCCTAGTTCCAACTACTTTCCAGCATCCTGCTCTCCCACTCCACCACATAACACTCGTCCCACTCCACAATCTTCACAACCTAAGACTAGTAGTGTGATGGAGGATGTCCTTCATTCGTTTGTTGCTGACTATGATACTCAGCAATATCTTGCATATGAAGACTTTGATCAGGTGGACCCTCTTGAAATGGAGGAAATGAAGCTGAAAATGCAAGTGGCATTACTGTCAGTGGACATCAAAAGGTTTGAAGAGAAGGCTGGAAGGAAGTTTGTTTTCAAGGGAAAGGAACCAGCTCGCTTTGATAGGAGGAAAGTCAAGTGCTACACTTGTCATCAGATGGGGCATTTCTCAAGAGAATGCAAGGACAGAAAGGATGGAGATGGAGCCAAATATCTTTCCTATCAGCAGAAACAACAGGAAGCTGGAGCTTCAGCAGCTCTCCTCACCATGGATGAACAGGTCAACTGGACTTCACATGAACCTGTTAATGAGGAAGCTCATGATACTGACAAGCTTGGACTGCTTGCAAGGTGCACTTCGGATGAAAGGCATGATCAGTTTGCCTTGATGGGACTATCCCAGGTACACAACTGTATATTTGGTTGTAGTCTAAGATACAATGAACTTAAAGAAGAATTTGATGCTATGAAACCTAAGTTTGATGCATGCTATATTGATAATGAAGCTCATAAACTTGCATTAAAAACTGTAGAAAGACAAAAAGTATGGTTTCAAAAGAATCAAATAGCTTATGAAGAAAAGATAAAGGTGTTACAGTTTGATCTAGAAGTTGCTAATAATTACCTAAAACTGTCTGAGAAAGCTAAGGATGAAGCTGTGTCTGAGAACCTAGAGCTTAAGGCAAAACTAGCTGAGGAAATTGCTAGGAATAATGAATGGCAAATGTCTGGTAAAAGCTTAAATAGAATCATCTATACTAGTCAATCTCAGACATGCCCGATAGGTTTAGGTTTTCAAAAATATGTAGGTCCAGAAGCTAAGTATGATGGGCGTAAACCTACATCAGCAGGGTTAGCTAATTATGTTAAAGAAGGTAATATGCATGCTGTCCCTGGTCCCATTAGAGGTGAGTTCATGCCCACAGACCTATCCATCACTATTGACTTTGATGGATCACATCACCTATATGGCAAAAAGTCAAAAGACTTGCCAGACCCTGACACCTCATCTAATGATTTTGTCTCTTGCTCTGACAGTGACAATTCATCGGATCAAGGGTCTACTTCCTATGAAAGCTGTGATTCAAATGAGAAGTCTGACCTTCCCAAGCCTGAACCAACACCCAAGCCTGCACCCCAGTCTACTTGTGAGCCCTCTAGGGAAGCTGCTGAGGAATCAACTTCCAAGACAGTTTCTCCTGAAGACTTATCTTTTAAATGTTTGAAAAATCAGTCTGTTAAAAACAATTCCTTGAATGTATCTGTTTTAAGTACTTCTGCATGTAATCCAACATCTTCCTATTTGAATAAAACTTCTAAGAAGAAGACATGTTTTGTATGTGGCAGTAAATTTCATTTGATTAAGGATTGTGATTTTTATGAACAAAGATTGGGTGCATGTGCTACTCTCCAGAAACACAAACCTAACTGGACCAATGTTGCTAATATTCCACCTTATGTCCCACAAGCAGCTAAAACTGACTCTCATTGGAGAAGTTCAGTTACCAGACCTTATGGCCAACCAACGAGCCCATTCTTTAAACATGGTTATTGGCCTACATATGTTGACTCCATGTATGCTGGGATGGGATATGGGAACACTGCTGTGAAGCCCTCAGCAGGTTGTTCTTGGACTAACAAGGGACCAAATTATCAATGGAGGACCAAGAACAATGGTGGATCCTCTAAAACTTCATGCCCTAAACCTGTGATCCACAAGGCAGGTTCAAGTCAGTAATGACTTGAGCCTCCTCTGAATACTAACTATTTGTATATATTTTTTTTGATGTTTGTAGGATCATCCCCTTAAGCATAAGAATATTGGTATTGTTGATAGTGGTTGTTCCAGAAGCATGTCTGGGAACAGAGATATGATGCACAATTTTGTCCCTTTAGAAGGAGGTGGCAATGTAACTTTTGGAGGAAGTGATGGGAGTATCACAGGGAAAGGCACCATAAAAACACCTCATCTAGATTTTGAAAATGTGTACTATGTTAAGGAACTTCAGCATTTCAACTTGTTCTCTGTCTCACAAATTTGTGACACTAAGAACAAAGTTCTCTTCACTGAGAATGAATGTCTTGTGCTGTCTAAAGACTTCAAACTCCCAGAAGAAACTTCAATTCTACTGAAAGTTCCTCGAACTCACAACTTATACACATTCAACCTTAATGAAGTTCAACCAGGTGGTGACCTCACTTGTTTGGTGGCTAAAGCATCTCTTGATGAGTCCACTAAATGGCATAGAAGAATGGCGCATGTGAATTTCAAGACCATTAACAAACTCTCTAAAATGGGTCTTGTTGAAGGTCTTCCCTCCAAAGTTTTCACAAATGATCACAATTGTGTCGCTTGCAACAAAGGAAAACAACACAGAGCCTCTTACAAAGCTATCAATGCTATGAGCATCATTACTGAACCTCTTCAGTTGCTTCACATGGATCTGTTTGGTCCAACTCAAGTCAGAAGCATTGATCATAAGTTCTTCTGTTTGGTAATCACTGATGGCTATAGCAGATTTTGTTGGGTTTTCTTTCTCAGAACCAAAGATGAAACATCTCAAGTGCTGACTGAATTCATCACTCTTATTGAAAATCAGTTGAACAAAAAGGTTAAGGGAATTCGGTGTGATAATGGGACAGAGTTCAAAAATGCTATTCTTATAGAACTCTGTGGGTCAAAAGGCATAAAAAGGGACTATAGTAATCCAAGAACCCCACAACAAAATGGGGTGGCTGAAAGAAAGAATAGGACCTTAATAGAGGCTGCTAGATCCATGCTTGCAGACTCTAAACTGCCCACTATGTTCTGGACTGAAGCTGTTGGCACTGCCTGCTATGTGCTAAACAGGGTGTCCATTACCAGACCACAACTCAAAACCCCATATGAACTTCTCTTTGGAAAGGTTCCTGTCATTCACTACCTAAAACCTTTTGGTTGTCAAGTGACCATTCTGAACACCAGTGATCCGTTGGGAAAGTTTGATGAGAAGGCTGATGATGGTTATATTGTGGGTTATTCAGCTCATAGTAAGGCCTACAGGGTGTACAATTTGCAAGCCAAGAAGATAGAGGAGACATTGAACCTGAGATTTTTGGAAGATAAGCAAAATGTTCAAGGACAGGGTCATACTTGGTCTTTTGACCTTGACTACTTAACTGATTCCTTGGGTTACTCTAGACACTTGGCTAATCAAAATGCAGGTTCTCAAGAATCTCCAACTAACCATGCAGGTCCCTTTGATGATGACTCTGAAAATGAGTTTGAAGATGATGAACAACCCATACTTGTGCCTTCTTTCTCCCCTAACAATATTGCAGGTACCACCTCCAAGGATGTTGCTGATTCGAGTGATGAAGATGACTCTCATTATGCTGAGGACCTTGCTAGGCTTCAAACTCAAGAATTTGCTGCCAAGCTTGAAGCAGAGAAACTGAAAGAAGGGGTAGCTAATGAAGGAGTCAGCAGAAACAACGTGTCTGCTGAAGTTGACTCTGTCACACCCTCCATCCCCAAATCTGCTGAAGGCTATGCTGTTCCTTCTCAAGTATCTTCAGACTTTGGTGAACCCTATACACGGTTTCCAAAACCTTCAGATCTTGGAAATCATCAACCCAAAGCTGGCATCTTCACATCACCCTCTTATGATGCTGAATTTGAACCAACCATCACTAATCTTGATTCATCCATTGAAGTCAACCCCACTGCTACTCATAGGATCAACACTGCTCATCCTCAATCCAACATCATAGGTGATCTTCTGGCACCTGTTAGAACTCGAAGGGCTATCACAAGTCCTCAATTTGGACAGATTGCTTTTCTCTCTTATGTCTCCAACCAGCAAAGAAACAATCACACAGACTTCAAGCATTGTCTGTTTGCTTGTTTTCTCTCTCAAGTGGAACCAACCAGTGTATCTCAAGCTCTTAATGATTCAAGTTGGCTAGAAGCAATGCAAGAAGAGATGCAACAATTTCACAACCAGCAGGTTTGGATTTTGGTACCACTCCCTGATGGCAAATATGCCATTGGGACAAAATGGGTTTTGAAGAATAAGAGAGATGCTAGGGGTGTTGTGATAAAAAACAAAGCAAGATTGGTAGCTCAAGGTTTCAGACAAGAGGAACGGATTGATTATGATGAAGTGTTTGCACCTGTTGCCAGAGTTGAAGCAATTCGCATTTTCTTGGCATATGCTTCATACATGGGATTCATGGTGTATCAGATGGATGTCAAGGGTGCTTTTCTGTATGGTGAGATTGAAGAGGAAGTCTATGTCTCTCAACCCAAGGGCTTTGAAGATCCAGATCACCCAAATCATGTTTACAAAGTTGTTAAAGCTCTCTATGGCTTACATCAGGCTCCAAGAGCTTGGTATGCTAGGCTTTCATCATTCCTGCTGAAGCATGGCTATAGGAGAGGAGCTATCGATAAAACACTGTTTCTCAAGAAGAATTACTCAGACATCATTCTGGTGCAAGTGTATGTGGACGACATTATATTTGGTTCCACAAACGAAGCTTGGTGCAGGGAATTCGAGGAACTTATGAAGGGTGAATTTCAAATGAGTGCTATGGGAGAACTTACTTTCTTTTTGGGTCTCCAAGTTCAGCAGAAACAGGATGGCATCTTCATCAGTCAAGATAAATATGTGAGGGACATTTTGAAAAAGTTTGGTATGGAAGGTGTTAGGACTGCCACAACACCTTATGAAGCTCCCAAGGCTAAAGCTAATAATGAACCAGATCTACCTGTGAATGTTCATCTGTACAGGTCCATGATTGGTTCATTGATGTATTTGACGGCTTCAAGACCTGATATTACATTTGCTGTGAGTGTTTGTTCTCGACATCAAGTCACTCCACTTACTTCCCATCTCAATGCTGTCAAGAAGATCTTTAAGTACCTCAAAGGCCAACCTCTTCTAGGCCTTTGGTACCCAAAAGAGTCTCCTTTCAAGCTGGTAGCATATAGTGACAGTGATTATGCTGGTGCAAATCTGGATAGAAAATCCACCACTGGAGGTTGCCAATTTCTAGGCAAAAGGTTGATTTCTTGGCAATGCAAGAAACAAACCATTGTGGCAACCTCAACTACTGAAGCAGAGTACGTTGCTGCTGCAAATTGCTGTGGACAAGTCCTTTGGATTCAGAACCAATTGCTGGACTATGGGTACAATTTTATGAACACTACAATTCATATAGATAATCAAAGTACCATATGCATAGTCAAAAATCCAATTTTTCACAGTCGAACGAAACACATTGAAATCAGGCACCACTTTATAAGAGATGCTTATGAAAAACATTTGATAAAAGTGGCTAAAATCCATACTGATGATAATGTGGCAGACTTATTAACAAAAGCGTTTGATGGACCAAGGTTTCAACACCTCGTGGTCAATATTGGAATGCTAAACCCTTGACTGCATAGTTTAAGGGGAGGCATAGGCCTCAGGGGAGGCATATGCCTCAGGGGAGGATTTGTGTGCAAACTCTGCAGATTTTTGTTTGTTGTCTGCAGATTTTTGTCTGTTTTTGTATATTAGTTTGCTTTCTAACACTAACTTCTAATATTTCTCTAGTTTGTTTGTTTTTGTTGTTGTGTATGTTTTAGTGTCTGTTTTGCAGTTGTCTGTACTGCATTTTGTCTATTCATTATCTGGATTGCAGTATATACATCCCATGATCAAGATCAAATTCATCAAGAGTGGCTCATTAGTACATGGTCAGATAGCTGAAAGAGTGTTGCTTGTTTCTTCTGATAACAAATACTGAAGCATACAATTTGATTCTACTGAAGATAATACTGAAAGAAAAGAAATTGAAGACAAATTGTTCATTCATTCATTCAAGAAATAGTTTACAGCTTACAGCTTACATAAAGTCAACCTTCTATTTTGCATCCTCAAGATACGAGCTGTACACTTAAGCTAAGCCTAATCTAATGTATATCTTTCATTCCGAAATCTAATGGAATGCTGGATATGCCTTTGATGCTGGCTTTGCTTTCGTAGGTCTTGCGTAACCACCCATTCAGTCTAACTGGCTGGTTGGATATGCATGACCAGCACGACGAAGATGCTAAGGACCAAAATGGAGGGATGGATTGATGAAAACGATTGACGATGACGATGACCACGTAGGATGACGAAGAGAACTATCGTGTCCTTTGTGCTTCATCTATTCATTTCAACCAAAATGCAATCGATCCACCCTCCTTAAGCCCTTCTACTATACGATGTGTGTTCATGCACCAAAAGATGGCGCAGTGAGACCAAGAACCACCTCTCTATCTTTGGGGAGTGGCGGATTCCTGGCACGAGGTCTTTTTTGAGACCGAGGTGCTGGAGGTTGGGAGTAAGAAGTTCCCTCCTTATAGGAGTCATCAGAATCATCAGCAGATTCACTTGGATTCACTACACTGTCATCTTCTGAAGAAGAAAGAAAGGGCGATTTATTTGGTCTTGGATAGGGTTGAGGAAAGTAATGGAACCATGGGTTTGATTCGCCACTTGATGATGATGAAGAGGATGATGAAGATGAGGAAGTGAGATCTATGATCTCAGGTTTGGTATTCATGGTGCAATTGGGTTAATTGAGGTTATTTTACTTCTAGGGTTTGTGGTAAATAGTTGGGGATCTTGGTGAAAAGATGAGTTACATTGGGATCATTTTATAGACGGATTCAAGGTTCAACGTGTTTAATGCAAGTGGGTGGCACAGTAATTCTAGAAACTTACCGAAGATATTCTTATCTTTGATGCATTCTGCTGAAGCCATAACTTCAGCAAATTGATCTTGTGTTTCTGCCGAAGTGTTATTTTGAGTTGGGTCAAAGATGCAAGACACGTCAGCAAAAGTCAACCAAACGGTCCATTTTTCTTTGACTATAATTTGGGCAAAAACACTTCATCCACCATCACTTGCTTCAGAACAAACAAATTCCCTCTCATTCCACTTTCACAAACACTCACCATTTCAAGAATCTTAACCCTAAACTCTCATATTCCTCATGGCTCTTGAATTTAAACATGATCACAACAAAGTTGCATTTCTGGGTAATGGCAAAGGTTATGAATTGTACGAACCAATGGTGGAATTTCTGAAAAGATCCAAAATTCGTTATGCTCTAACTCATTCTCCAAATGAGATATATGAATCTCTGATTACTCAATTTTGGGCAACTGCTGAGAAGAGGAACGAGACAGAGATTAGGGCTGTGATTGATGAAAAAGAGTACAATGTTACAGAGGACCTGATTAGGAGGAAGCTTCACTTGGAAGATGCTGATGGAGTATTTTACTCTAATCAGGAAGATGTGCTGAATGGACTTAGGGCTATTCGGTATCGAGGAACAAGAACAGATATGTGGCTAAAGAAGGAACTCTGCCCAAAATGGAGGTTCCTGGTTCACACACTGCTCCAATGCATGAGCAACAAGACCGGAGGATGGGACCAGTTCTCTACCAGACTGGGATATGGTATTGTGTGTCTTTCTCAAGGGGTAACTTTCAATTTTTCTAAGTATATTTTCGAAAACATGGTTGAAAATATTCAAAAGACAAAGGGAAAATTTTTAATGTACCCAAGGTTTTTACAAATTATATTAGACACCTCTACCCAAGCTCAAGCTTTTTATCCTATAGGTTCTTTGACTGCTAAATTGTTTGCAACAATGAGAACCCACTTTCAAGGGGAACATCATCCCTTGCTAGCAGCCATGTTGCCTCAAGGTAATGAGGCTGCTGATGAGGAGAATGTGACTCTTAATCCACCTACCTCACCTGTGGATACTGATGGTAATCCATTGGTTAACATTGAAGAGGGCCCATCTTCTATTGTTGAAGCAACTCATGTTGCTCCAGAACAGCCACTCTGTCCCAGTCCTCCACCCACACTTGATACTCATGTTGAGTCAGATCTTAATAGACCACCCACACCAAGTCCTGTGAGGGATCCTCTCGATGAAGATCTTCATCACACTGAGCATGACCATGATTCTACTGAAAGGTCCAATGAGGCTCCCCTTACCACAGAGCAATCTGCTGGTGGAGCTGAGGACCCCATTACACTCTCATCTGTGTATGCTCTTGTCAACAGGTATGCTGCAGAGGTTAAGAATCTGAAAAAGGAGCTTGCAGAGACCAAGTCTTCTCTTGGAAGTAAAATTGAAGAACTGCAGAATCAGGTTAAGGTCTTAGAGAACAAACTAAAAGGGTCTTCCAAAAGGAAACTTGTGGTTTCTTCTGATGAAGAACAAGAAGTTCCTCCCTTTGGATCTCTGGACATGTTGGCTGAAGTTTCTCTCAATGACCCTTCATCAGTAGCTGCCACTTCATCAAAGAAGAAGAAACCTGTTCTGTACACCAGAAGAAAGAGATCTGATCTTCATAAGGTTTCTTCTGAAGCTTCAGAGGAACCTGGGGTTGTTAAGGCTGCATCTGCTGATATGCAAATGGAGGATGCATCTCCAGATCTTGGTCAATCTTCATCTGTTCAAGAACCATCAGGCCCTTCACCTTCAGTTGATAACCTACATCAACATGTTGATCTAGGTACTCCAGTAGAAATTCCTATAGTTGATCTAACTGAAGAAGAGTGTGCTAAGCAGCCTGATAATAAAGAAAAAAATGTCATCACTGAAGATGAACTTGGTCCTAACCTGGTGACTAAGGAGGAAAGACTAGGTCAAGCAAGTAGATTGGCAGAGTTTGAAAAGTCAAAGGAAAGTGTAGCGTTGGCTAAACAACTTGAAACAGAGGAATTTTCATCTCTAACTCCTGAGAGAAGAAAAGAACTAGATAAACTGAGGGTTCAGATGCCTGCTGAACAATGGGATATTCTAACTCAGCAAGTCATTTCAAGACCTTCTCTAGCTCAAAGTATATTAGGTGAAGATTTCCTCAGTGACAATTATGTGGAGCGAATGATGGCTCAGGGAAGACAAAGGAGGCAAGAAGCAATTGCACAAAAGAGGGCCATCCAAGCTCAGAAGGCCAAAAACAAACCTCCCACTAAAGATGAAATGAGAAGGGTGGTGAAAAACCAATACTCAATGTCCAACTCTGGCCTAACAATGAAACAAGTCAAGGCTTTTCCTGATCATGTCCTGTATCGCAAGTATAACCAAATCATGACGGAAAGATCATCATCTTTAGCACATTCTTCCAACTTGAAAAGGATTTCAGAGAATGAAGCTGTTCAAGAAGCCAAAAGACTCAAGGCTGATGATGCTCCAACCAAGGAATCCTCTCCAGTCATTCCTGCTGAAGCAACTTCTGAAGTTGCCTCTTCTGCTGCCAAGGGTCAATCTGCTGAACCATTTTCCATTCCTCCTGAAGCACCTGAAGCATCAGCTCCCTATCCCTCAGTGGCACCTGTTGTCACACTGGAAGATTCTGAAGTAAAGGAAGCTGATCTCACAGAAACTAAAACAGAGAGGGCGATAAAGATATTCCACAGGATGAAAGCACTTCGCACTTCAACCGAGTCTCCATCGACCAATACAAGTCCTACTACCAATGCACTAGATGAAAATGCTCCCCCTCAGGAAATCTATCAGCCTGGGAGGAGGCAGAAGAGAATGGCCAAAATATCTCCTTTGGATCTTGAAGCTGATGACTCAGATTTCATTGTAGAAGGGTCTGCTGCTGATTTTCCTGATGGAAACTCAGATGGGGTGATAGAGTGGAATTTAAAGAATGATGAGATGAATGTTCTTCTTCGAAGGAACTCCATTTTAATGGAATTCACCTTTCTAAAAGAAATTCTACACTTGATCGACAGAGCAGACTTAATTTCTCTGTTTACTCAAGTTACCACCCATTACTGCAACAAGGAACCACAAGGTTCTGGGATGTTTTTACCAGGAGATCTTCAAGTTCTGTTGAACTCCCACATTACCAACAGCAAAGCATCTTCCATTTGGGAAAACTCACATCGGTGGAAGCTTATATCCTGGAGATTCTATCCTCTCCCTCGGGTGCATGTCCTTGAGACTAAGGGTGGAATCACTGTGTGCATGTTGTCTGAAAGAAAGTACCCTCTGCCTAAAAGACTTATGGAAAAGATGCTGAGCCAGAAATTGGAAATTCCTCCAGATCCAGTGGGAAATGAAAGGCACTCTGCCTTAGCTCTGGTGGGATTGATCAAAACTCAACTTCAACAACAGCAATAGGCCTCTTCTTCATCCATATCAGGACACTTGGTACTCTCTGCACTACCCTGTTTTGTTCATTTTAGTTTGCTTTGTTTATGTTATTTGTCTATTTTTGTCTAAATTTTTTAAAGTAAACGCTTTCATAAAAAGAAATCTCACAAAAACATCACTTTGCAAATAGTGATAGCGTTTATTTAATAAAAATTAGGTCTTTAATTTTCCTTTTTAACTGATTATTAAGCTTTTTCAGTGTTATAAACCTGTTCTTAGTTAAAAAAAAAAAAAAAAAAAAAAAAAAAAAAAAAAAAAAAAAAACTCTCTGCAGGATTTTGCAGGATTTTTTAATTCTGATGGTCTTTAACTCACCAGAGGTACCTTATGTATGTCAAAGAGTTAGCTAGTCCAAAGGGTACAGCTTTGGTAAAGACACAACAAATCTGTTGATAGCTGTAATGGTTTGCTCAAAATCATAGGGTCTGCAACCACCCATGCTTCATTGCTGAGGGTTGTATGGTCATCAATTCACCATGGTCTATTTCTATTTGGAATCCAAGAATTGGCTAGCCCACCTGTATATGGCATGTGGTAAAGGCAACTGAATCCATATTTGGTGCTCAATTCACCAATCCTAAGAATTGACTAGTCTTGAGCAAACGGCTACAGGTAAAGACAAAACAAATCCGTTTATATGGTTGCTGGTTTGCCAATAAATCAGATGGTTATCAATGTACCATAGTTTTCGAACTCAAACATGTGGCTACTCCAGTAGTAATGGCTATTGGTAAAGAGACATCAAATCCATTAATTTCAATGATTCACCTCTCACAGGAGTTAACACACCTGGAAGTGATGAGAATAGTATTGAACTTATCCGTTTTGATGTACATGATGTCATATGTTGCTGCAAAGACCTGGTGCTCTACAGATTAATTCATCATAGAGATGTTCTTCTTCTGAATCTTTGCTACTGATCCTCAAGATTCTGGCCATCCATAGCTCTGAAGTGTTTAAGATATGGGAAGGATCTTGCCTGGAAATTATTCGTAAACTGGTACAATCCTCAACAACCTATCGATCTATCAAGGAAATTGGAACTTAACCTTGTCAAATTCCAGTTTAGGGGAGGATTGTTGGGAATTAAGGAAAACTACTGATTCTGCCGAAGCATAAACTACTGATTCTGCCGAAGCTTCAGTCGAAGAGATTCTGCCGAAGAAGAAAGGATTCTGCCGAAGTTATACTTCAGCAGAAGTGTTAAAGCAGACAGTGTGTTGCTGCTGAAAGTGGGAACCACGTAGGAGAGATAAGCTCACTTATAGAGTAAAAGTCAGCGCCGTATGTATAGGTTGGCGCCGTATTATGTAGAGCTTACTCAGAATAAACACGATGATTAACAAAACAATATGATTAGTTGCATGCTTGTCTAGATGCATGCTTAGTCTAGTTTAGTAGTAGAAGCGTAAATTGTCAACGCTCCTTTAGGGTTTCTTGCCTATATAAGAAACCATGTTAGTTTGTAATAGATAAGCTTTTCTCAAGTTTCTCAAGTCTTGTATTCTATCCGAAACATAGAGTTTCGATAATCAAAGATCCATAGAGGATCAAAAGTGTTCTTAGTTATTATAACTTGTATTTATTTTCCGCTACAATACCAAGTTGTATAGATCTTCTATTAGTTTGCTTGTGATTACATAGGCAACACTAACGATCTCCGAGTGCTTAAGATCTATCAAGGTCTGTGTGTTTCTAACACCTTGCCCTTATCATCAGGACCATCAACCATAATGACCAGCAAACAGAAATAAAAGAAAATAAATGCACAAGCAACAAACAAACAATAGAATAAACAACAACTCCTTGTACCTCCTCAATCACAATTAACCACCAAACAATCTCAACAACTCCAACAACAAATCCCTTGATCTACTCAACCTCCACAATCCTAACAAAAAACCTAAAAGAGGGTGTGAGAGGTGTTACAACCACGCAAGCTTCCAATAACAATATCCAAGAATAGGATCAAGAAGATCCAAACCAAATCAGCACAGCGGAAATATACCTGAAAAAAAAAAAAAAAAAAAAAAAAAAACAACTTTAACACAAATCTGACTCAAACAAACCCTAAAAATTATTTTAGGGTTTTTTATTTTTGTTTCAAGAATCTTGAAATAAAGATCAAAACCAGTCAGATTATTAAAAGAATCAAGACAGATCAACCTGAATTAGGGTTTGATACAGTAAACCCTAATTTTCAACTAATTTGATTAAAAAATCAAATTAACACACTGTGATCACTAATTAGTTCACTAGATCGTAAAATTAAGTAGCAATTAGAGAAAAATACTATCAGGATCAAAAACCCCCAAAAATCAAGAAACCCTAATTTTTGAGAATCAACAATTAACCTTCAGATTTGAAAGATCTGATATCAACAAATCAAAATCAACACTCAAAATCACAAGATCTACACAAATAGATCAAAACCCCAAATTTTGAAGAAACCCTAGTTTATCAAAAACTTTATAATCTTTTTTAAAATCACTTCGGTATAGAGAACCTGGCTCTGATACCATGTAGAAATCTATAACACCAAAGTAATTTCAACCAAACAACACGATTATGATTGTGAACCCAGCCAACCACCCCTTGGCTCACTCTTATTATTAATCAAATGATATGAAATCAGTTTACAATACAAAGAAAGTTTTAGATGAAATAATACACAAACTAGGGTTTCTTCAACTCAGGAACAGATAGAGAGAAGAAAACTATTTTCACACAGATGATATTTTGGAATGATAAGAGGTAACAACTGGTCTTTAGCTTTTATAGCTTCAAGAATGTGAAGACTTCCTTTTGAACCTTGATCATTTAGACTTGACAATAATAGTCCTTCAACTTTCTGAAACATAGCAAATAATGCTTATCTTTAACAGTAACTTTTTATGCTAGTTATACACCACATTGTATAGCATTGCTATACATATAGTGATGTATGAAAAAAGAAGATACTCGCCTATTCCGGTCTCAAAATTAATATTTATAAAATTAATTAAAATCATTAAATAATTGTCTAAGTGTTAAACTGTCATTTTAATTGTTGTTTTTGCAAAGATTAAAGTTGTAATAAGTTTAGTTTTCCTAAGAGTGTATATTTGTTTTGTGGATAATCAATTTGAAAAAGTCCAAGTAATGATATTTTTACACTTAACTAATTAATAATTATTTTCTTACAATTTTATAAAAATAATTTTAAGACTAAAATACACCGTTGGTGTTTAAACTTGTCAAAAATCATCGTCGGGGCCCGAAAGTTGAGAAAATCGTCGTCGTGAGTCCAAACCTTAGGTTTTTAAGGCCAATTGTGTCCCAATGACCCGTAATACTCAGGTCATTGTATTATTGGTGAGGGTAAAATCGTCTTTCATTATAACGTCCTATTTCAAGCCGTTGTACAGTGTTTTAGTTCACTATATTACTTTGTATCACAATTGTATTGTCACTTATCATCCCTAAACTTTCCCCCAAAACCTTTATTCTACAGATCATTAAACCTTTCAACATGGTACGCTGCTTATGTGGTAAGCAACCTATAATTCGCACTTCGTCGACCTCGGCCAACCTAGGGCGTCGATTCTTTGGTTGTCCTGATGAAGTAAGTGCGTTTTAAGATTTATTTTATTAGTTTCTTTTCGCAAGTAGCAAAGTACATTGTAACAATGGTGGTTTTTTAATGACTTGCCATATTCATTATTAGGGGTCTTCTTGTTGGTGGATAGGATGGTATGATCCAAAAATGTGTGCTCATTCAAGAATGATCATACCAGGCCTTTTGAGGGGGAGAAATGAGTTCGATGCAAGATTAGAAGCTGCTCAAGGTGATGTGTGGAAGTGGAAGATTTACATGATGCTCAGTTGGATATTGTTCTTGATTATTTATGCACTTGGTTAATTTTTTAGCTTTAATGTATGATAGCCGTATTTTGTATTATGTGGAAATGTAATTACTTGTTAGGCCAACATGGTAGTGTAACAACCTTGACCAAACTATTATGTAGTATGTTCTAAATTTAGATTCTCTTGAATGGTATGTTTCATGTTTCCCCATATTGAAAATCTCTCTCAGATGGTTATGAATTTTGTTTTTTTGCTGAGTTTACCTTATGTTTATGCAGATGGTTATGAATTTGGTTAGACTTGACTTTTAATTGTCAGCATTATTATGAAGTATTGGCTTTGGTTAGTTTTTGCTTTATTACCTTATGTTTATGCAGATGGTTATCAATTTGGTTATGTTTGACTTTGAATTGTCAACATTCTTATGAAGTATTGACTTTGGTTAGTTTTGGCTTTATGCACATGCTTACTAAAGAAGACACATCTTCTTCTACATCACCTCAGACAAAGCTTGCAGTTGAAGGTGATGCAGTCATAGACTTTGCTATAAGAGAAAGTCCACACAAGATGCAAATTATGCACACAAGAAGCTTGGTCAATCTATGAAAGTACACAAACATAACATGGTTTCATAGACAATGCAAATGGATATAATTCCAAATGAATAAAATTTCATACTTTTCAAAGCATGATAATTAGAGTTAGATACATACATATGTTTTTAGAGTGCATAACTTGTCCATAGCAAACATACTAGATGAAACATTGTCTAGCTCATCAACATAATAGAATTGACCTATGGTGTGGCCATCATTCTTTCCAGTGCAGCCTATTGCCTAGTCATTCTTCGTGCAGTAGGCTGGGATGAAACATAATCTACTTGCACACCACTTGAATGGACCTAAGATTAAGACTGTGATTGATCATGTTGTTGGGATTGAGACTAGGACTGATCATGTATGTTGGGATCATCGGAGCTTGAACTTGATTTTCAAATTGAACACTTGGACCTTCACCTTGTTTCTTTGCTGCAACATCTTGACTACCACCAACACCTGAACCTTCACCTTGTTTATTTGCTGCAACATCTTGATCATGTATGATGGGATCTTCAGTAGCTTGATCTTGAATTTCAGATTGAACACAACTTCCTCGAACTGCATCATCTTGACTTTCAACAACACTTGTACCTTCAGCTTGTTTATCTGCTGCAACTTTGTTACCTTTAGGATGTGTCTTCTTTGCTGCAACATTTTGAGGCACTTGTTTACCTTTTCTTTTAGCACTTGAACATTTTTGTTTAGGGTCAGTTTGACTACTTTGAGTTCCACCATGCCCAAGGCATGTTTTTCGGTTGTGTCCAGCAATGTCACAAACACTACACTTTACACTCTTCTAAGCCTTAGATAACTTACTATTCTTCATAATCTCTTCAGTTTCAGGAGCTATCCTTACTCTTTTTTTATTTGTTGAGCTAGCCGCAGTTGTTTGAGGTTTTGGTGGAACCATTGTTGTGGGCACAGATGATTTTTCCCAATGCTCATGCTAGTTATGCGTTGGACAAGGTATTTTTAGGTTGCTTCCCAAGTGTTAATATAGTAACAAGGATGAGCCCATGTTTCCACAGCTCCTACTTGTTGTCCATTTAAAGCCATATTCCAATTGGTAGCAACAATATATTCACATGGTAAACCTATTATATCCATCTTCTGCAAGTATAGGACTTGTCTACAACATTAACTACACATTGGTCTCTCCATGATCCACCAACCTGAAACTTATCTCCCCCATTCCATAAAACATTATACTTAATAGCCTATATCTTAATACCATCTAACATGTGTTGTGCAGTTGGTGTTAGTGGCCCATTACTCTTCTCAATCACCATCACAACATGCACTATTCTCTTCATACAACATTCATTGATGTATTCCAAGGCTGTAATAATTGGTTTGTTTATACCCTCAATTATTTTCCCATGAAACACTTGACACATGTTATTAAGTAATACATCAAAATGAGGCCTTCCTAAACAATACAAAGAAAGTTGTATTACTTATACATTTCATAGTGCATTAGCATATACCACTTAAGTTACACAGATAGATGACTTACATGAGAAATGTGACCTTTACCAATGGATTGGTGGTATCTTACTTAACCAAGTATGGGCAGGTTGACTAAATATCTTGAAAGCAACCATATCTTTCTCAAACTGTACAACATTTGAGGTTGTTGTACATCTCCACAGATTGTCTAAGACAAAATTTGTGCTATGCATTTGGAAAAACTTCTCTTAAAGCTGCAATGATATCCTGCATAAAATCACATATATTTAGTGTCTGTTTAAAAACAGAGGGACTTAAATTCAGTACCAGTTTAAGGGAGTACCTTTTGCATGTTACTAATAAAAGTGAAGATTGAGTTTGGCTCAAGTGCAATATCATCAGATAAATAATGAAGAAACCAAGTCCATGATCCTATATTTTCTGATTCTACAAAAGCATAAGCTAATGTGTATATACCATTGTTGCTATCAATTCCTATAGCTGTTAGAAGTTGACCCTTCAAAGGAAAAGCATCTATCCCCAACAAATGTCTCTGACAAGATTTAAATCCTTCCATCAATGCACCTGAACAAACATACATTCTCTTGAATTCTCTTGTTGGAAGAGTATCATCTGCAGGCCATTCCACATTCATCAGAATTGTTGTATTAGTGTTTCTCTTCTGCAACTCTTGAACATAATCTCTCAAAATGGTAAATTGTAGCTTGAATTTACCCCTAATGCCTCTTACTGCTATTCTTTTGGCCCTTAAATCCTTCTACATTGACACTTGAAGCTCAAATTGGTTGGTAAGTTTCTTATGAACAGACTTGACTGAAATCTGTGGATTGGTTTGAATTCGTTATGTTATTTGCTTTGAGATAAAGTTAAGGTCAAAAGCTCTGACCGACCTTGATTGCAAACATGTGTGCTGATCATTATATTTTCTGACTATCCAAGGACCTTTTTCACCATCCCTGCCGACAAACAATAGCCATGGACAAAGTATTTGGAAAGGGTCATTTTTTCCTGCAAATAATGCATTTAAACCCCTTCTGGTTAATGGACCTCTAGTTGGGCCTATACCCAGTCCAACACTTTCACTTGTGTGGAAAACTAGAAGGTGGGGTTGAATAGTTTTACCAATTAAGACTTTGTTTTAAAATATTTAGATCGACGTATGTCAATCTATTTAGATGTGTATGTTGGACGTTGATAGATAGATATATAAAAGTGTAATGAAAGATAAAGAGTAAGAAGCACATAACCACGACACGAGTATTTATAGTGGTTCGGCTACAAGGACACCTTCCTTGCCTTACTCCAGTCCCCGAGTCACCTACTCGAAAGTTCGTAATCACTACACGACACCAACTCCTTATGGCGGAGAAGCCTTCACAACGTCGCCTACTCTTTTTCCGGTACTAGGCTAACCACCGGGTTCTTTCACCAAGGAGAACCACACCTACCACAACATCGCCTACCCTTTATCCGGTACTAGGCTAAGTACCAAGTTCCATTACAATGGAGGAACTACTACCCAACACTACACAACATCTAAACCCAAAGGAGACCCCACTCCTTATTACAACACCATCAAGGATATCAACATCCTTGGAAACAAACTATCACTATTTGTATAATGATGCACCTCATCGATTATACGACCTTGGCATCCTTCACTAATGCCACTTGATTTGACTCCTAGGCATCTTTCACTAATGCCCTTGACACGAGCGCTTGGCACCTTTCACTAATGCCTTCATCTTGAATCCTTTAGCATTCTTCACTAATGCTTTTTGACACGGACGTTAAGCACCTTTCACTAATGCTTTCGTCTTGACTCTTTCGGCATCCTTCACTAATGCCTTGGACACAACACTTCTATGGAGGAAGAAAGAAGTATCAACAAGAGAACCTCAGTAGTCTTGATGATGACGAAGCATGGCAACTCATGGACTTGAGCTTGTTCGACTTCAAGAAGTGGTGATCTCGCCTTTAAAAGGAACCTAGAGAATCACACAAAAACAAAAGACAAACTACATAGAAAGATCCCTTAGGATAAGTGGTTAGAGAGTTACAATACTTGGGGAAAGTATGTGTGGGAGAGGCTACCCAAAAGGAAGAAATGGCTCTCTATTTATAGAAGAAAACTAGTTACTGTTCCCCGGATCCCACGGATCCCTCCCTTGAGGGATCCGTCCAGTGTATTAACTGGGATCCGTGGGACGCTCCCTTTTGCCCATGGGTTTTTTCGTTATGGGTCATGGGTTATGGGTTGGTACATGGGTATTTCCTTAGATACAATGCATCTAATAGATGCAATGCATCTAGTCAAATGGATATGGGTCAATACCATGGGTTATGGATATGCTACATGAGTTGTAGATTTTACCCATTATAATACATACTAGTTATGTATATATTTGCCCAATATGTAAACACTAGTTATTGTACATATGTATTATTAAATCATAAAATCACTTATACTTGTTTTAGTGTTTTTGTAAGATATAACTTTTCACATACACATCAAACCATAACACAAGGTGGCGTATAAGATGGAATTCTAGAGAGAGAAAGTTAGAGGTTTAGGGAACTTAGTGAGAGAAAGTGAAAGATATTATTATGAGCTCCAACTCTCTACCTTGGGAGGTAGAGAGTATTTATAGTCTTACACAAATCGCCACACTTTGGGCTGTGGATCAGGCATACAGTGGGTAAAGACCCGTCCGTCCTCCACGGTGTTACATAACTAAATTACTACTTAACATAAAAGAACTACGACTACGAGCTTTCTAACGATTACATATACTTGAGGTGACCGACTCTTTAATACCGGGAATTTCTAATTCCTAACAATCTCCCCCTAAGGGAGGTCACCTCAATCATGTACCAAAATTACATTGAATACAAATAGATATTACATTAAACAATTGATCTTGCATTCTTGATGTAGTCCTTTGCTCCTAAGCTCGTAGTCAGTGATTCTTCACAATGCATGTTTGGTTATTCCAAGTGGAGGTCTTTTACTGATCCACGTGATGATAAGTTTGAGCCATCTTTAGAGATCATCAGCTATCAACAATCTCTGACGCATCCAAAAGAACATCCTTTGTGGTGTTGGTATTTTGTGATGTTGTGACTTTGGGACCGACATGCTCACATTCTGGATCATGAAATCTTCACATCAGAGTAGCGGAAGCTTTTGTTGAATCATGATATTGGCAGCAGCGAAGCAGAAGCTTGGTGTGAAAATATCAGAGTCATTGATGCACTAATCATGATTTCTTTGAGTTGAATGTGTTACGTGAGCATGCGGCTGTAGATTGACCGCTCCATTCTGATCAGCTGCAAACGTCGGGCGTACCTGCATACAACAGTCAGCAACAAATCGCACGAAAGTGTCTTTGATCACTTTCGTTGAATTGAGGTACACGGCCCACGGTTCCCCGTTGATCAGTACAAGTACTGCCTGTGATCAGGTAGGATTCCTAAGAATCTCCTTGACAGGGTTTCGCAGCTGTTCTAGCTGTTCTCAAACCGGAACATCTCAAAGAAGACAACACGGAGTGAGTGAACCAGCGAATTTTAAGTCCACTGATTGATGAAAAGAGATTTGAAAAACAATCGTGTATTGCTCAATAGAAATTGTTTTTGCAATACAACGAAGGTTTTATTGAAAATCAATTATCAATCATAAAAATACCTTTTGGTTTGAAAAATGAGTATACAGTCGATGTGCTAAAGAAAAGAGTTTATTAAGCACAACGACCGGTTTTTCAAAGGCATCCGTCAATCCATAACCTGAACCAGGATTGATTCAAGAGATTGAATCGCCCCATTGTTTCTGTTCAGTTGTCACATGGTTGATCTATATAATAGATCTCACATGCCACCTACCAGGAGCTTGTTTGATGTTGGCTCCAGAAGGCTTTCCATCTTCATTGTGAATATGTAAACACATCACTCAGATGTTCTGGCAATACCACAAGGATAAAGCGTAGGACTCAAGATATAATCTCTCTTTCCACATTGTGTGAAACAGAGAGTCTTCATTGAAAGTGTCCTAATGAGATTAATTGATGATCTCGTGGCTCTAGACTCAATTCGTGCATATTTGGATCCTATAACGGAGACTAGGGAGAGGGTCTCCTTCTTCAATATCAACCATCTCTAAGAGAAAGTCGATAGATAATGTCGGTTCCCCGTGAGAATGAAACAAGTCCTTTTAAGAGGAACTTGAGTGGTTTGGAAAGTTGAAGTGCAGTGCGTCACTGGGTCCATGACGTCTTGTCTTCAATACCGATGTTACCATCAGTAGCATATGAAGTGAACCCGGTTCCTGCCCTAAGGTTGAATAAATGGAGGGCTATTTGTTTACACCCTTTTCTCATTCAATTCTTTTTAATTCTTCAACCCCTTCAGTGCTTACCGAGACTTCATAGCTAGAACCTTGTTGGGTTTATTCCAGTACTAGCTCAGTCTTAGTCCGCACTCTTCCCATATCTCACATTCCTCCTTTTATCATCATACCTAAGGACTTCTATACTAACTAGTGGATTGTCCCTGGGTAGATCCCTCCGGTTCTGGCGGATCATGGGAACCAATACCTAACCTTATCATCCTTATATCACCGTACATAAAGTAAAGTTGGTAGGTCAATTTGGTATTGTTCATCTGCCATTGGATCCAATTGAAAACCATTTGAAAATCAATTCAGATACTTGTGATATATTATCAAAGCTTTTTGTACCTGAATTGTTTTTGATATTTTTAGAACGAGAACTCCCCCTCAACATGTGCATCAAGTGAAAATGTTTTGCACACGGAGGCAAGAGAAAGAATTTACTTCTTTTGATTACCATTTTCTAAAAGATATCAACATCACTTCCCTCAACAGATCAATTGGGTATAGCATTTCCGGGAAGGATGAGGTTTCCATGAATTTTGCTCCCCCTCAATATGTGCCTCGAGGTTTGAAAAGAGTTTTGCACATACTAGAGGGAACCTGCACATTAGGATGAATGATCACGTTTCAAATCAAAGGTTTAAGATAGATGCTCCCCCTCAACATGTGCATTGAAAAATTGAAATCGTTTGTCACATGTGAGAAGGACAGCATGTACATTCTTTTATAACCATTTACCTGATTATCAGTTTAAATCCAATTTAAATCACACATTCTCCCCCGATCACAATTATCAAATCATTTGAGATTTGTGATCTCGTATAGATTTAAATTGATTTTGAAAGCTTTTAAGGAGAATTGTGACTTGATTGTGAAAGTGTTTTAACTGATATGGATCAGATTTTAAGACTTTAATCTCCATTTATAAAACATGCCTGTATATCTTTTGAAAACAATTTAATGCCAAATAACTTTTTAATTTAATTGAAATCATTCTCCCCCTCAATCAATGACGTAGGTTGTTGATTGAGAGATAGAGATTTTGACAAATAAGTCCTGATGATTATCAAAAATAGAGATTGAGTTATTTTTCAAAGCATTTAGTTTTCAGCAGATAGGAGTTTATAGAATCAGAGCATAGGATTTGAAAACATGGTAAAACATGGCTCTGTTCTTTCTTTAAAAGCGGGTTATTGCCTGAAATGACAATAAACCATTTCTCTTTCTCCCAAAAATATATATATATATATATATATATATATATATATATTTTTTTTTTAAAGAATTCGAACAACATCTAAAGTCCCGTGTCATTCTTTGAATGACAGCACAAAGACCGTAGATATTATCGAATCAAGAGAAATATGACAAAATGACAATATTTTTTGAAGATTTTTTCGAATTTTTTTCAAATTTTTATGGATTTTGAAGGTTTTATATTTTTCTATTTTGATTTTCGAATAGATATATACAAGAGATAGATGAAGATAGACCTTTACTCCTCGTCTTCCTCCTGAAGACGTTTGAGAGTTTCTGGTTGAAGGCTTTTCAAACCAAGACGTGGAAGAATAAACTCAAAACGTTCTCTTGGAAGAGCTTTGGTGAAGATGTCCGCTAACTGATATTCAGACCTCACAAAATATAGTTCCACCACACCTTTTTCCACTTGTTCCCTGATGAAATGATGTCGAATGTCGATATGCTTTGCTCTTGAGTGTTGAACGTTGTTGCATGAGAGAGCAATAGCACTTTTATTATCACAGTACAGAGGGATTTTGTTGAATTCAAAGCCATAGTCAGATAATTGAGATCTCATCCATAAGATTTGAGCACAACAAGATGACATGGCTATGTATTCAGCCTCTGTAGAGGAAATAGAAGTACTCATGTGCTTCTTTGAAGACCAGCTCACAAGCTTATCACCCAAAAACTGAGCACCTCCAGACGTACTTCGACGTGTATCTTGACAACCTGCATGATCAGCATCTGCATAGGCCGTTAGTGACATACCGGTGTCCTTCGGGTACCATAGTCCCATATTGATGGTTCCTTGGAGATACCGAAAGACCCGTTTAACTGCTTCAAGGTGCTTTTTAGTAGGCTTAGCCTGGTATCTCGCACACATGCACACAGAGAACAAGATGTCTGGTCTACTAGCAGTGAGATACATCAGGGATCCAATCATACTCCTATATTTCGTTTGGTCAATCATGATCCCTGAGAGGTCCTCATCTAGTTTGGTTCGGTCAATCATGGGGGTGTCAACAGGGTCACTTGAATCAAATCCAAATTTCTTTAAAATCTCTGTTGCATATTTAGATTGATTTATGAAAATGCCTCCGGGACTTTGAGAAATTTGTAATCCCAAGAAAAATGACATTTGTCCCATCATTGACATTTGAAACTTTGAACTCATTTCATTCGAAAAACGATCACATTCCATTGGGTCAGTCGAGGCAAAGATAATATCATCAACATAAATTTGAACATGAATCAAATGTTTGCCTGACTTCCTGGTGAACAATGTAGGATCAACTGCTCCTTTGATGAATCCGGTTGATAGAAGAAACTTTGACAGTGTATCATACCATGCCCTTGGAGCTTGCTTTAAACCGTAAAGAGCCTTCTTCAAACGATAAACGTGAGTAGGATGCTCTTGGTTCACGAATCCTTCAGGTTGGCTGACGTAGACAACTTCCTTAAGATCTCCGTTCAGAAATGCCGTCTTTACATCCATCTGATATACCACCATGTTCTTACTAGCAGCATTAGCCAAAAAGATTCTGATTGCCTCGATTCGAGCAACTGGAGCAAAAGATTCTGCAAAGTCTATACCCTCCTCTTGACGATATCCTTTAGCAACTAATCGAGCCTTGTTCTTCAACACATCACCATGCTCATCAAGTTTTACTTTGAAGATCCATTTTAGAGCTATAATCATAGCACAGTCCGGAGCAGGTACTAACTCCCATACATCAAGACGATCAAACTCATGAATTTCATCTTGCATAGCATTGAACCAGCTATCTTCATTCATAGCAGTTTTAACATCTTTTGGTTCGATCTTAGATAGTACGGAGTTGAAGAAGCACCATATGGCATCGGTTGCGAGTTGCTTCCGGGTTGATACAGGGCGAGAGGGATTTCCAATGATGTTGTCTAATGGATGATCGTGAGTCCATTTTCTGAGGTGTTCATGTGGCATTTGTTGAGGAACTGAGGTAGCTGAGTCGATGTCTCCTGAAGAAGATGGTTCTGATGATGATTCAGGAGTAGCAAATATGTTTTCAAATGGAGCATCTTCAGGAGTCGCAAAGGGATTAACTTCATCATTGATGCCAGAAACATTTCCATGATGTACATTTGAAGAATGATGATTTGTTGATGAGACTGAAGGATCAGCAGCAGGTGCTTCTTGACTTACAGATGTTGAAACTGATGGATTGACTTCATTCACTGGAATATGAGCATCCTCTGTTGTAGGGATCAGCACCTCATTAGTAGTAGACTCATACAGTTCATCAAACATTGGATCAAACAATTTCTTTACATCATCTTCAGATGGAGGTACATATGGTGTTTCTTGAGAGGAGTTTGGAACAAGGGATGAACCAATAGGACTGTTTTGAAGTGCGGGTCCTGAGCTGGAGTGTCCAGGAGCCATTTGACCGGTCAGCTCATCAAACGTAACGTGAATTGTTTCCATGATATTTCGGGTTCTTTTGTTGTAGATTCGGTATCCCTTTTTGTTTGGTGCATATCCTACAAATACTCCAATGTCAGCTTTAGCTCTAAGTTTGCCCAAGTCTTGACCCTCATTAGTTGGATAGCACAAGGCACCAAACACACGAAGGAAAGATAGATTAGGTTTTCTGTTGTGGACAAGTTCATATGGAGTTTTTCCATGAATGGTGTGAATCAGGGAACGATTTTGTGTGTAGCATGCAGTGGCAATTGCTTCAGCCCAGAGAAACATTGGAACCTTTGAGTAGATCAGCATTGTTCTAGCAGCTTCAACAAGAGTACGATTTCGTCTTTCAACTACACCGTTCTGTTGAGGGGTTCGTGGAACACTTCTTTGATGGCTGATTCCAACGCTTTCATAGAATTCACTAAGTTGTTTGTTGACAAACTCAGTTCCATTGTCTGTTCTGATAATTCTGACAGTTTTGTTTAGTCTAACCTGCAGCTGTTTGATGAGTTTGATGATGATATCAGGAGTTTCATCCTTTGTCCTTAAGAACTTGACCCAGGTGAATCTAGAATAATCATCAACCACAACTAACACATATTTCTTCCCAAAGATATTCTGCACCCTCATTGGTCCACATAAATCCATATGAATCATATGAAGAACTTCTGTGACAGAGTTAGTGGGTTTGGGTTTATGGGCATACTTCTTGCTTTTTCCCAATTGACATGCTGAACAAAGATGATCCTTTACATACTTTAGTCTAGGTAAACCTACAACTAAGTCCTTTCTGGAAAGATCGTTGATGGTGCCGAAGTTCAAGTGATTGAGACGACGATGCCATAACCATGACTTTGTCTTTGAAGCCTTTGATAACAAGCAGATTGGTGAAGCTCTCATCATGTCATCGATAGAGATAGTGTAAAGGTTTGAGCCACGAGTTCCTTTCAACAGTTCCTTACCATTAAGATCTCTAACGAAGCAGGTATGTTTTCTGAAGGCTACTTCTAGATCAGAATCACAGAATTGACCAACAGAGAACAGATTATGACCTAAACCTTCCACATAATACACTCTGGAGATGACACTATCACCAACAACATAATCTCCATAACCCATAATAGCACCGAAATGATCATTACCAAATCTAACAGTCCCGATGAATTTGCTCACGAAGTTCATGAGCCGTGACCGGTCTCCAGTCATATGCTTGGAACAGCCTGAGTCCAGGTACCACAGAACGATTTGAACGATCTGCAGTTGAACACAGACAAGAATGGATAACTGGATAATTGGGATCCCCATGCAAGAATGGGTTCCATTTGGTTAGTAGCAACAGTTGGACCACCCACATCAGAAATAGAAGCATTCATATCAGACAGTGAGGTAATGGAATCATTGTGAATAGATGCAATACTAGTGTCTGTATTAACCCTATTTACAGTGTGACCACTTCTTAAGGGAATAGTTCTACCAGTAGGCATCCATTTTCTAGTGGGCATTATCTGATTAGTCTTATGACCAACAGGTATCCAATAAAAGCCTATTCTGCTGAATGTTCTTCCTGTGGGTTTCCATTGTTTTCTAACTCTCTTTCGCTTTTGCCTTTTAGCCTTTTTAGTATGAGTTTTAGCATTAACAATATTAACTGGACAATTAACATCATTAGGCAAAGCATTGACATCACATCCATGATTAGAAACAGAATTCAAGCAAACATCAGAACAAGTTTTGCAAATAGTATCAGAATTCGAATTAATTACAGTACGCTTATGGCTAATACTAGAATCAACACGATTCGTTTTATTCGATTCAAACATAAGGTTCCTTGATTGTTCTTCTACTTTCTTCCAGTGCACATTCTTAGCTTGAGAGGTCCTATCATTCCTTGTATTGTCTTGAGACTTTGACCTGCTCCCTTTAATGTCACTGATTACTCCTGTAGAGGGAATGGGAACATTAGTTTGTTTTACTACTCTTTGCACCACCTGTTTAGATGTGCTGGGATCTGAACTACATGCAGGTGCACTACGGTTCACTTTCGCAAAGCTAGATGTACTGAGATTAGTACTCCTAGAAGGCACATTTGAGTTCTCTTTCTTAGCATTGACAGATCTAGAATCTGAACTACTCAATGGTACACTACTTCTCACATTCAAGCCATTGGGAATCGAGTGCATGTCATGTTTGGCCTTAGGCATCGAGCATGGAATCAAAGGGTTAACTCTCTCACCTAATGTCTTTGGGCATATTGTGATCAAACATTCTAAGATTTCTTAAGATCGTTTGGCATATGAGCATGCATGTCCAATTGCATTATCATGAGGTTTCTCTAGCTTATCCTCTTCAACAATCTCACGCAGGCATTCTAAGCAATCCTTAAGGGATGAGAAATATGTTTGAATGGCAAGTTTGTTATTCCTTAGATGAGGGGGGACATATGTCACAGATAAAGCATATTTATTACTAGAGCAAACCTTAGATACAACATTCTCCTCATTGATCATTGGCATTTTCCCTTTTACCTGACTCTTCAGATTCTCGATTTCCTTTTGCAATGAAGTTATTTGTTCGTTGTTTTTGTTACGAGTGACTTTAATTGATTCAAACAACTCATTGAAATGACGTTTAACCTTTTCATTTTCTTCTAGAAAACTTTCGTTTTCCTTTTGTAAAGCATTTACTAGGTTTTGAAGATGAAACGTTTGAGAATTCTGAGAATCTAAGGAAGGAGGCATTTGGGAGCCTGTCATATTGTTCGTTTGGCCCTTTAATTGAGAGATTTGGGCTTTCAACTTTCTGATCGTGTTGCACTGAGCTTGAATCTGTTCATCACGTTTGTTAATTTGAAAAACTGCATCAAACTCTGGAGCATCTGAAGATGTCTTGATATTTGAAGTTTTGACATTTTCTTTGAGATGTTGATATTTTAGTTGTAAATTAAAATACTCAACTTCTAGTTTAGAAAAATGTTTAACCAACGTGTCGTGATCATCCAGTTCAATTTTCTCGTTTAGTTTAGAATTAGTTTTTTCAAGCTCAATGACACGATCATGGGAGACTTTCAGGGCCACAGATAATTCATGAAATTTGGAAGCATTAATAGAACAATTTGAAGCAGTGAAAAAGATATCTTGAGCAACACATTCAGTAATAAGATTCTCATTTAATGTATGCAGGTTCTTTCTCTCAATCTCATTATATTTTAGTGCACGCTCATAGTCATTAATTTCCACTATTATTGCATCAAATTCCTTTTCCATTCCCTTAATATCCGTTTCTATCCCCTTTTTAAGACTCTCAAAGTGATCCTTTAGAAGTTTAAAGAATGGCATGACCTCAGTTAAATAACATTCTTTCATTTGTTCAAAACCCCTTTCTCCTTCAGTTATACCAGTGGGTGTGATCCTTTTCTTGCAAGTTTTCTCAAAATCAACAAAAAGTTGAAATATAACGTATTGGCTAATTAATGTCTTGCTTTTAGTGGCAATTGTTCTAGGTACAAGATGCATTGGTGTATTAGGAGGATACACAGTTGCTCTAGGCATTTTCCGAAGGGGAGGGTTTGTTTCTACAATATTTTCAGCTTTCTGCTTATCTAAATCCATTTTCCAGAAGACTTGTTCGGGAGTCAACAATGTCTGAGTCTTAAACTTGTTCAAGGAAATCCAGTTTTCCTTCTTGTAGTCATGGGGAGTGATAATTACTTTCTTCTCTTTGCATTTAGGATCATTTAGTTTCTTATTCATCTTCTCCCTAGTGACTTCATCTAATTTCTTGTCATCCTCAGTGCACTCAATGCAACTAGGTTTTTGTCTAGGTTTAAGAATCTCATTTCCATCATAGATAACACTTTGAGCTGCTTTTGCAATCTTTCCATACTCAGGGTTGGGTTTATCTATAATGGGAACACTATGCTTATCGCTTAGAACTCTATGCTTAGTGATCATGTGAGCAGTCTGAATGGTGTTTCCTTGCATGTACAACTTGTTTTCAAGTTTGTTTTTCAAAGTTTTCAGATTAGAAAAATCTCTCAAGAGCTTTGATTCTTTTGCATTAAATTCTTGCTTAAGCATTTTCACATTTTCTTGAAGTTCTTGTTTTTGCTTAGCTGTTTTAGAAAGTTTTTCTTGCAAAGAATTTAATTCTTGTTTCAATACTTCTTCTCTAAAATTACTTTTTCTAATTACTGTACGCACTTGGTCATCCATTTCCTGCTCACGAGTGGTCAACTCAAATTTAGCACGTTGTTCATAAATAGCAACACGTTCTTTATAGGCATTTAGTTCAGAAATTATGGAATCATCAGGAGCACATGCAGTGTATTCATCAAAGACATAGTCATTGTTGACTGCAGAAGATGCATCACTTGGTACAACTTCACTTTCACTTTGTTTCACGTATTGATCGTATGGGACAATATTGATATTACCCATATTTTCAACATTTGATTCAAAAGTTTCAGTTGGTTGTACTTTGTCATGCATCTGTTGCACATCAGCATCATCGTATAGCTTTAATACCTCAGAGATGAGTTTGTCCTTGGATGGGCCAGCATGTGGTGAAGAAGAGATCTTGGGAGAAACCATTGGAGAGATGCTAGCCATAAAGATTGTGTGTGCAGTAGGTCCATCATCTACATCAGAGTCGTATGCATCACAGTCAGCAACTTGAAAGGCGTTCTGATGATTGTGACCTATCTCCTGAATAGGCTGCTCATCCACATCTGCATCATAGGTCTTGGCATTACCCTCAGCAAGAAACAGCAATTCCTCTTCATCCAACGCAGCACCATTGTCCTGAGCTTGTGCCAGTAACATCTTATCTCTGAAGTAATCAGCATTCTGTGGACGTTTTGGAGATGTGCAGTTCCTTGCAATGTGTCCCTCACCACCACAGTTATAGCATTTGATCGGCTTAGCTTGACCTTGGTTACCATTCCTTCCTCGATTCTGATTGCCCACATATCCTCTACCAGCACCACCCCTTCCCTGATCATACTGTCTTTCCTGAACTGGTTGCACCACAATCCTTCCATCTTTAACAGTGGCTTGGTTGTGTGGGTTAGATGCAGTTCTGAGGTTGTTGTTGGTTTGTGGGAGAGAATTCATGTTTTGACTAATGAGTAGAGCTAGTTGATCAATGATGTTACCCACGCGTGCATCAGCATCAGCTTGTTTGAACATAGGATCAGGAATGAGTTTGTGATTACCATTACCCAAGGGTATGACTTGTGATGCTTTGGTTGTGATTCCAATGTTTGAGTAGAAAGCTGTTGAGTCATTAGACGAACTTGTCTCTCCCTGGTTGGTTTTAAACTGATTGAGAATCAATTTTTCAAACATAGCATGTCTCTCATTCTGAAGGAGGAAGGCATAGAGTTGCTCATAGTTTGTATTCTTCAGTCCTTTAGTGAGCTTCACAGCTGTGACAAACTTGTGCCATTCGGGATTCATGTTGTTCACAAACTTTGAGTTGAGCTGAATGTTAGGCATAGTCATTCTGATGTTCCTCATGTCATTCACTAACTTATGAAATCTCACATAGTACTCATAGACACTCTCATCTGGTTTCATCTTGAAGTGCTCAAATTCGTCATAGAGTTGGGATTCTCTGTCTTCCATAGTTAGTTCTGAACCTGAGAGAAGCATCTTAACATTATCCCAAACTGCCTTTGCTTCAGTGTTATGATTGATCAGCTTGTAGATGTCTTTAGGAAGACCTTGAAGAACAATGTTTGAAGCCCTGATATCTGCATCAAATCTCTTTTTCTCCTTATCATCAAGCTCATCATACATCTTAGGTCTGTCCATTCCGTAAATAGGAGTACCATCTTCATTAGTATCAAGTATGTCTCTAGTCATTTCAACTCGATATGGTCCTTCATCAATGGATTTTAGAATATTGACACCATTTTCCTTTCCAAGGCAATACAATCTGATTCGTTGAGCCCAAGAATCGTAGTCAGTTCTGTCAAGCATGGGTGGACGAGTATCTGATCCAGCTGCTTGTACATCCTCGGCAACAGTGGAGATGACAGTAGGGACGTTGGTGGACATGTTATCAGATTATACGGGATTTTATAACTCAATGATTAAACCGGGAAATAGATTCTTTCACGGGATTTTACTAAATCAAGAGAAAACCGTAAACAATCACTCAAGTCGCTAGATGATAAAGCTCTAAGTCGCTAGAAACAAATCCACTAAGTCGCTACCAATTAATTCGCTAGACACCCAAGTCGCTAGAATCCCAAGTCGCTAACAGAAAAACAAGTCGCTAAGTAGTAACTCGCTACGGACCAAGTCGCTAACCAAATTTTGGCAGCAATTCGCTACACAAGTCGCTAGACACACAAGTCGCTAAAGAGCAACTCGCTACTAACCAAGTCGCTACCACAAGTCGCTACCCGTAGTGGAGATTCCACTACTTGTACTTTAACTCGCTAGATCTAACTCGCTAGATTTAACACTGTAACTCGCTACAATTTAATGAAGCAAGTCGCTATGAAGAAAACTTATCCGTGAACTAACTCGCTACCATGAAAAACCATATAAACATCACTTTTCAATCCAAAAACAACCCAACCAAGATGATTCAAGCTTACCAAATGAAAACCTAAACACTTATGATGATTCTAAACACAAAAGTACCAACAAAATTCAAACTTTAACACAAGAAATCAACCAAATGATGCAAAAACCACTAAACTTTTTCAAACTCAAAAACCACCTAAAAACCACTATAAATCCAAAGATGTGCAAGATATGATCTAACCATGGCTCTTGATACCAATTGTAAGATATAACTTTTCACATACACATCAAACCATAACACAAGGTGGCGTATAAGATGGAATTCTAGAGAGAGAAAGTTAGAGGTTTAGGGAACTTAGTGAGAGAAAGTGAAAGATATTATTATGAGCTCCAACTCTCTACCTTGGGAGGTAGAGAGTATTTATAGTCTTACACAAATCGCCACACTTTGGGCTGTGGATCAGGCATACAGTGGGTAAAGACCCGTCCGTCCTCCACGGTGTTACATAACTAAATTACTACTTAACATAAAAGAACTACGACTACGAGCTTTCTAACGATTACATATACTTGAGGTGACCGACTCTTTAATACCGGGAATTTCTAATTCCTAACAGTTTTATGTGAAAACGCAAGTGTGTTAGAAAACTATTGGCTCAAACTATTTACGTATTTTATTTGTTTCGTTAAAATGATTTTACGTTTGTTATCGACAAAACATTAGAAGATCGTAAAATATAAATAAACGTCTTTATGGCTTATTTGTATTAACAACTTGGGCCTGCAAGTGGAACACAACCCACACATCTGAACCTTATTCTTTGTTTGTCATTCTTTAGAAAAAGCAACTCCCTTCTAGTTTCTATTGAATGATCTCTTACCCTCTCTTTGACATATTTTGCACTAGGAAAGTCTTGACTACGGTAGAAACATGTGGTATAAAAACCAGAATCATACTCTGTCCTAACCCTTGGCACCCAGAGTTACCTACGTTTCAGTCAGAACCATAAGCAGTGTAAAAGGCATCATCATCCATCATAGGTAACTCATTTTCCAAATTCATGTCATCACTTATATTAGTAGATGTTCCTGCATTGCCTAACTCAGTACTCTGACTCTCTTGGACCAAAGCAAGTTGTACATCATTCTCCTGATAACTATTCTCTTCATTTTCCAGAATTGAGTCATCGCCTATATTGCCTAAGTCACTAGTCTGAGTCACTTGGAACATAGTGACATCAACACATACTCCTCTTCCCTGTTATTGCCATCAACAGGTGCTCTTCTTACTTTCTCTAACTGCTTATCCTGAGTCACTTGGAACATAGTGACATCAACATCAGGTTCCTCAAACCTGTTATTGCCATCAACAAGTGCTCTTCCTATTTTCTCTAACTGCTTATCCCTAGTCACTCGGAACAGATTAACCTCAAAATTATCAGGCTCCTGAATATTATTGTCCTCATCAATAAGTACTAATGCACGATCACTGTTATCAACAGGTTGGCTAGCAAAGGACATGACAAGGGTTGAAAAAACAGGCTCAATGTTTGGCAACTGGCTATATTCTCCAATATTATTGACGTCCATACATAGTTGTGTTAGTTGTATAAAAGGCTCTAGTACAGGCTCATTATCAAGGTCATCTAAAACCAATCGTCTACAACACGATTAGATAGTAGCACTAGCTACTTTTCTACTTTGTTCATCTATCTCCCAAAATAAAGTCTTAATAGATTGTGGGGACATTCCAGACAACTGTAATCTTGTCTTACCTATTTCAACATAAACATTTATCAACTTATGGTCTTTGACAATGTCTTTCAACAACTCAAGATGCACAGCTTCACGAAAACTAAACAATCCATCATCCAATGTACTATCATGCTTAACAAAGTAGTAGTAATTCGTTTGTCCTTCAACATAACCGATTTCGGTCATGAGAGCATCCATTTCATCAACATATACGTCATCATTTCAACATAATCAACTTGGCATTCCTTACCTCCTTCATATATTCTCCTTGGCCAGTTTTTTAATGTATCATTGTGATGAAACCTCATGCTATACGAACTCGATCGACCAGGTGTTGAAACACATAACAAAACACTGTTACGATTATCTTACCTAAAAGGAAAATACCTTAAACAATCGTACAAACATATCAGAATAAACGATTATCACCAAAAAACACTTACCACATCTCCTGATTGCAGAGTTTTGCTCTATCTCATGGTCATCAAAGAAATGTTGTTCTCTATTTGCCATAGAGTAAATCCATGGTTGGTGTTTGTTAATTTCTTACTTAGATTATTATATTTCATGAGTGACATTGCATTAGGGATTTTTTGGTAGGCTTCCAAAACAAGTTTGGGGATGACCAATGAGTACACAACTTAGTTATATTAGACATAATGGCAGGAAAATGGATTAGACGTCTGCTACATAGTACATCGAGAGAGAGAAACTTTCGTCACAGTTAAAAGATGAGTATACCCTCAAAACAAAATGGATAACGGGATTTTAGGACATATATCGGGACATTGACCTGAGCATTGCGGGTCAAGGAAAGCAATTGGCCTAAAAAATCCAAGGTTTGGACTCACGGAGTCGATTTTCTCAACTTTCGGGCCCCGACGATGATTTTTGGCAAGTTTATGGACCAACGATGTATTTTTGTCTAATTTTAAGTGAGAATAATACAGTAAGAGTGAGAGTATATATATATATCTTTTTGAAGAAATTACAAGTGTCGTTCTTGTGGTTTATCCAAAATCAAACTCATCATCTTATTTGATTTTAATTACATAACTGATACATAACTTTTAAATTAGTTACATCAATAGTCCCTCTTTTAGAAAATAAGGATCATCTTTATGATAATTTTAGCTTTTTATTCGGAAAAACTCACTAAATAGTAACCAAATTCAACAAGTGTTCCACTAAAGTCACTCAATCTTTTTTTGAGATCCAAAAACCACTCAAGTTTCATATTTGTTCTATTATTGTGCAATTTTAGTTTTTATGCCATATCAACATGACATTAGTGATGACATGTCAACTTTTAGATTATGTGTACATTTACGTAGCTGACATGGAATGCATTTCATTCTCACTTTTTTTTCTTATTCATTTCATTCCCACATGACTATACTACAAAAATATAAAGCAACTGTCACAAAAAGAATTAATTTATAGACTCAAAAGAAGCCAAACACACAAGTCTGCACATTCTGAACCTCATAAGAATATGTGCACCAAAACAAAGGCTTAAAAAGTTCTGCGCCCAAACATAAATCCTTTAACAAATACGAATTTACGAATGTCTATTACAATATGCTGCAAAAGAACGAGTGCAATATGATAAAGCTAGAATTATTTAAACTTCATCAATCATTTGGCTTTCTTGTCCAGCCATTTGATCACCAACATCTACTTCATCACGAGCAAAGTGTGTTAAATTGTATCCTGGCCAAGCTGATATAGGTATTGTTGTGCTCTGTTGATAACGCTACACGCGTCGTTCGGGATCAAAAGAACTTCCTTTTCTTCGAGCAAGTTTTATAACACCCTAGGCAGTGAACCTAATCGTTGTAGTGTAGTATTAGGGTAAGCCACGGGTATTGATATCGTTCTCTAGGGGAATAGGAATGCTAGTGAGAAGTTACTACGCTAACATTGGGGTTGAGGAAGATTATTTTTTATCTTTTTATGTTTTTTAGGAAATGGAAAGGTACGAATCTCGGGGTTTGGATTTGGGGGTTGGTATTTCTACCGATTACTCTACTTATCTAATTATCTAATCTAAGGTGTATGTAGTCTATGTATAATTATTGTGTGCTCATATGATAGTTTAAAGATGTGTTCACTTAGGTTTTATTACTCCTTAATTATCTCCTATTGATGGTTGAATTGTCACGTCCTTATTCTTAATCGCGTTGTGTGTCTAAAGTCGTAGGGTATGCGTTTATCCCTAACTCTTTGAACTTACCAAAGGGTCTCGTCTACAAAACCCTCTAGGGATTATAAACTCTAACTCTAAGGCCCTCTTTGGATGGTTTAGCCTAAAACCGCTCTAAGTGCTATACCCTAAGGTTCACAAAGATTAATCAAGCATTAATTACACAACGAATGACCTATCGCATTACTAGATCATTAATCAATTAAGATAAGAGACAACCAATCAATATTTAATAATTAAGTTTCATATTCCCTAAGCAAACACACAAGTAAATTAGCCGGACATGGAGAACATGCAAGCATACACACAAATAATTGAAGACATAATTGAATTAATGAAGTAAAATACTTATCTTGATGTAAGATAGGGTTTGGAACCCTAAAATACTGTACAAGACAGCCTTGGTTCGGTTTAGGTTTTTACTCCAAAAGACTACACACTAAAACTGAAAAATTCGGATTCTATATATAATATTACAATCGCGACGGCGTCACCTTATGATTTGTGACGCCGTCGGGTCGCCGTCATTAGGGTTTCGTCTTGGCCACGTTAGTCTTGAGACGGCGTCACCTTGTGCTTGTGACGCCGTCCTCTTCAGCTTCAGACGCCGTCGGGATCAAATCTAGGCCGTCTGAGTTGCGACGGCATACTCTTTTAAAGCCTGACACCGTCACTTGAAAATAAGAAATTTGGCTTCTGTGCCGTCACAAAATGCTCCGACGGCGTCGCAATTAAGCAGTGACGCCGTCACCTTGTAGTTCAGCAGCTTGAGTGTCTCGATTCTTGACTTTGGCCATTTTCTTCGTATATCCGCGCCTTTTCGTCCAAATAAGTGCCATTACAGCAATTTGCCTTCAAGAGACCTAAAAAGTGAAAAGGAACGATATTAAGTAATAACGGGTACAAAAGTGATCAAATAAGGGCTTAAACGACCCCTCAAAAAGGTACATTTTAAAACCTTATCAAATATCCCTACACTTGGTATTTGCTTGTCCTCAAGCAAATGTGCTTTTAGCCAATTAATTTATAAGTTAGGGGTCATGAAGCATTGGTTTAAAACAGTCCACAACACATATAAGCCCCGCAAAAGTCATAACAAGCACGGAAATTACATACTAGCACCTCACATGGGGTGTTTGGATACTCACATCTCTCTAGGGTGTATATGAAATATAACAAGTTGGAAATGGAAGATAAACACTCATTAACTGGTCCTAGTACATAGATTACCATAGGCTTGAGAATAGATCAAACCTCCATCGCTTTGGCGTAAGCACCTAGGAAAGACTATCAAAGAGGTCTTTAAAGGGTTGTAATGTTAGGCTTACGGTAGGGAAACAAAAGGTTTGGTGGGATAGGCTATTTAGTGGTGGCAAGTCAAAAATCTCTTATGTTACAAGCATACGAAGAATGACGTTGCTAAGCCAAGACTCGACACTCTAAACTCTAGATAACTGAAACAAACAAACATAAATTTAAAGGATAGATGTAGGATGGTAGCCCGTATTTTTATTTTTTAAACACTCTATTTTTTTTCTTTTCTCTTTTTCTATTTTTTTCGATTTTTTTTCCATACACTTTTACTCTACAATCCTCTACGGTAACATCAAAATGATAGGGATTTATAGGCACATCCCTACACTTGAGTTTTTATTACTCTAACACTAATTTGACCCGAATTGAAAAGATCAAAACACTTGGGGTACGTTATTACGCAAATAAGGGAATTTAACGTTCCCTTCCAGTCATTTCATAAACTTTAACTTTTTCCCATGAGTCCCAATCGTCCCCAAACTGTGTACAAAAGATATGACTCGACTTAGCAACTCATGCAAGCAACTAGATAATTGAACTAAGGGTTTAGGGTGATAACAATAATGCACTAAAAGTGAGTGCATACAAGGTAGGCTAAGGCGATTTGGGTGTATATTTAGGGGTGGGGTGTAAACAATGCTCTTCATTGATATTCCGAAAAAACCGAAACATCACGAGAACCGCGAAAAAGATAGGCTCTGAGGGGTTAACTAGGGGTATCGTGTACTAAAGATGAGTACAACGCAAAGGTGTGGGGGAATTACTCAACCGATGTGGAAGAAGTAATTATATTACGGGTATCAAACAAGGGTTATCCTAATGCCTCTTATCATTTAGTTATTCCTAACTACACAAGTGTAGTCTTACTAGCGATCTCGGGATGCATCACAAAACAAGTTCTAGAATCTATTATACTACCGGTTCACACTCTAAGCATTAAAGATGAATGCTTTAATTCCTACTAATCTAAGGGCGATCCTCACATTTTGGGTGGAATTTAGGTGGTAAAGGGTTTTTGTGCTAGTCATGCAACTTCCTATCCGTGAGACGCTTTTGTTAAGACTAATGGCTCACTCCTATATGTCATGAAAAATTTTAAATTTGGTGCCAAAATTACCCTAACCGACATTTTCTCATGGTTTATTACACAAATACAATTGGACAAAGCAAATAATTAAGGATAAGCATAGTTTCTAAGTTCCTGTTTTATTTTCCCTCCCTACACTTAAACTGAACATTGTCCCCAATGTTCCCCGAAAGTATCAAAGTTATGATAATGGAAGGTAATTAAAAACGAAAGAAACTAGTACTCCCCTGATTAGCTCGGTAGGATCCGTGTGAAGTGGTGGTTAAATCCTTTCCAAGAAAAATGAATGCGTGAAAAGCTTCTTCCAATCTTTTGTTTCTTCTTCTTGATAAATAAAACATGCGCATTCGAAGAAAACAAACGAAACCTTCGCATAAAATCGGCGGTTATAATATATATAAGACTCTACTAAACTAGGATATAATGCTTGTGGAATGGATGTTTACAGAATTTCTGGAAAATTAAGACCTGGAAAATTCCAAAAATTTATAAGTAGCTCAGAAAACGAGAAAAAAAATAATCTGTTGTTTTTACTCCTTCCTGACGCCGTCAGGTTATCCTGACAAAAACTGGTCTGCGATTTTCTGGAAAAAATTCTGGAAAATTTACATCTTTAGAATCTGGAAAAATTTCTGCAAAACATCCATTATAACTCGATACAAGCATTTGACTCGAACAAACACACATATATATCTTTTAATTAATTGTTATTCTCATGTTTACGTTTCTTTGAAAACGTGTGTAATCCTCCCTACACTTATCCTTTATGTAAAATACCTTTATATGCAATTAAGACGAGGTTAAAAACAAAATAAAGCATTTTTACAAATTTAAACATGAGAATAAGTCATCAATAAAAGATATATGACACTAACAAGCAAACAATTAAGCATGGGTTGCCTCCCACGAAGCGCTTTTCTTTATTTATGAGTCTTGTAGCTAGACTCGTAGTCGGGCTCCTACGTACCGATATAAGTAAGCCTATCCTTAACAATCTCATAAGGATCAAACTTATCATTTAAGTTCCTAGTAGTACGTTCGGTTCGATATGCCTTTTCAAACTTTTCTCCATCGGGATCATAGATTGTTATCCTAATGTGCCACTCTCCATTACCATCACTAGGCAGTCTATTCCAATCCCACTTATGTTTAGGCTTTTCAATTTTCCACCTATTCATGACAAGGTTGACGGGCAAACTTCCTAGGAACTCGGTCATCTTCCTAAATACTAAGGCGTCCTCGAACGGGTTCACTTCCATGTCCCTAGCCATTTCTTTTTCATGGAAAGTTGTTTTACTAGCAAAGGCTTCATCTAAGTAGAAAGGTCGTTGGGGACCTATGAGGTTCTTATCTATCCAAGGTCCATATCTAGAAGGTGCTCTATCCAACCTAATCTCATGTGGGGTTTCCTCTTCTTTGTAGTACGTATGCTTTTTGACATCGTAGATTGACCTAGCACTCCCCTCCCCTACCACTATCTTGGACATCTTACAATCGATGATAGCACTAGCGGTAGCTAAGAATCCTCTTCCTACTAGTAATGGGCATGCCGGGTCCTTATTCATGTCTAGCACATGAAAGTCGGCCAAAAGAGTCAACTCTCCTATGTGTACTACCATGTCTTTAATTATCCCCACCGGATATGCAACACTACCGTCCGCTAGACCTAAAATAGTTTCCGTTGGTTCTATCTTACCTAAGTTAAGGCTTCTATGGAGAGACAACGGAACAAGATTGATGCATGATCCTAAGTCGGCTAGAGCATCGAGAGGTTTGGAAGTTCCAAGCCTACACGGAAGAGTAAATAGCCCGGGATCGTCTAACTTCTTAGGTAGATTATTTCACACAAAAGCGGACCCATGTTCTCCAAGTTTAAGTTCTAACTCATATTTTTCTTTTAAAGCATTATAATAAGGTGCATGAGCTAAGACTTCAAGAACCGGTTTTTCTTGATGGAGTTCCTTGTACTCCTCCTCTAGATTAAGTTTGGGTTCTTGGTTGCAGGGTTTCTCAAGAGTAGGTTCTACCAATGGTGCAGGGCCTTGGTACCTCATTTTGGATTGCTTGGAACCCTTGTTGATAGCATTTACCGAGTGAACCGTTGGGTGTGAGGGGCATGGATGTGCACTCTCCCATGGTGAACAAGAACATGAAGTCGACGAAATCGAATTCACTTTTGGGTTCTTTATAGTATCACTTGGGAGTGCTCTAATTTCCCGTTCATTAAAGGCTTTTAAGAGGGCATCAAGCTTGTTTGTCATCTCGCCTTGTCTTTGCTTAAAATCGGCTTCAAGCTTAGTCAATCGAGTTTCTTGAGATGACATGAATCTAGATACAATTGCCTCAAGATTAGTGGGGTTCCCGGTGTTAAGAGAATTGAACCTATTAGGTGGACTAGATGAGCTTTGGGGCATGCTTGAGTTTTGGTTCCACTTAAGGTTAGGGTGATTTCTCCATGAGGGGTTGTAAGAGTTTCCTAAGTTGTTTTGTTCGGGCTTGAAAGTGTACCACTTCTCTCCCGCTCCGTCGGTACGTACGGAGGCGTAGTCCGCAAAAGCTTGTTCGGGGAGTCTTGTGCAATCACGAGTGTCATGGGGACCACTACATAACTCACAAGGTAGAGTGATTTTATTCACTTGATGTGAAGACTTAGGATTTTCATAGGAATTCATTAGGAATTTTACTTGATCTTCAAGCTCGATCATCCTACGATCGGAAGATTGTGAGTCAATAGGAGGCAAGGAGATTGCCTTAACGGTTTTGGGCAACTCACGAGGGTCATTCCAACTTTCGTTGTCATAGAGAGCAAGGTCCTCTATTATACCCCATGATTCTTCCGCGGTGAGATCACTAAGTTTTCCACCGGCCGCTTGGTCAATGGATCGCTTTGCGGGGAAGTTGACATGATCATAAAAGATTTGGACTTGGAGCCAAAGATCAATGCCGTGATGAGGGACTTTATGAAGTAAGTCCTTGAATCGAGTCCATGCTTCGTAGAGACACCTTGACGTTGTTGGAACATCAAGATGTCATTCCTAAGCTTAGTGGTTCTCCCCGGTGGGAAAAATTGAGCAAGGAAGCGAGAGGTAAGATCATCCCGACTTGAGATGGAGCCGGCGGGAAGTCGCTCAAGCCAATTACTAGCTTGGTCCCGTAGAGAGAATTGGAAGAGACGCAGGCGCGTAGTCTCCCGAGTAGTAGCATCAAGGTCAATGGAATCGACAATTTTGAGGAAATCCCTCAGATGCTGATTAGGATCTTCGGAACGAAGTCCATGGAATGCACATCCGTTTTGCACCAACCGGATGGTGTCGGATCGCAGGGCCGTAGTTTGGGCTTGGTCGGGAAGCTCAATGGTGTTCCTATAGCCTAGGTGGCTTGGTCTCGAGTATTCACCAAGAGTACGGGCTCTTGGCGGGTCATTTGGTGGTAGGTTGATGAATGGTGGTTGGTTATCACCTTCCCTGATGAAAAGTGATGGGGTTACGAACAAAGGTCACGAAGAGTCAATCCCCGGCAGCGGCGCCAAAATTTGATTGGTCCCAAACGGTCAACCCAAATCAACCAGGTGAATGGTCAACAAGAGTCAATCACTTGAGAACGCAATAGAGTCCAGAGGAGTTTAGTGTATCCCCGGGTCGTTAAGTCCCAACGAGGTGTGTAAACTGTAATACAACGAATCTGTGATCGGGTGAATATTGAACAGGAAAAGGTTATGATTGATTACACTAAGGAAATTAAATCTAATAAAGACTTTGAAGTCATTTTAATTCTATATTTAAAATCGATTAACGTTTAAAACCTAAAACGTACGTTTAAATAAAATTACGTGAACGTACGAAATAAGAAGTAAAATACCTACGGATATGAAAAATACATTTTTACAATCCTAATGATGCAAGAAAATTATTGGAAATTTAAAACTAATTTTTTAGGATTCTTCTTGATTTAATTTGAATTAAAAACTAATTTTAAATATTTAAAATAGACTTAAAATACTAAAAATCAGGAAAATAAACTAGAAAAATACAAAACTATTTTTCAAAAATTTTAAATGACTAAAAAGAATTTTAGAAACTGGAATCACATTTTTTTGACTTTTTCTCTATTTATTATGAATTTAATACTATTTAAAACTAATTAAAATGCTAGAAAATACTATTTAAGCTAATAAAATTCTGGAAAAATACTTTTTATGAAATTTTTATTTTTCTAAAACTGAGAAAATTGAAATTGCCTTTTTCTGAACATTTTCTGAATTATTTGCATTAAATGCTAATTAAAAATGCCTAAAAATGAAATAAAATGCAGAAAATTAGCAAATGAAAAGGGAAAAATATGAAAACTTCCAGAAACGTCCTAAGTACTACTGAGATTCTAGGAAAAATGTTAAACACAACAAATGAGATCAGGATAAGCAAATAGGTAGCTAACTGATATGATAAGCAATAAGGAAATAAGCTAAAAACCACAATAAGCTAAAATAAGCTACCCTAGCCTAAAACTAACCTGAACTATCTGTAATGAGCCTACTGAAACTGATATAGGTCCAATAATCACAAGCTAGAAGCATAATAACACAAAAACAGGTCTTAACCATCTAATGCCAAACGGCCCTTATAGCCCCTACTTTAAGCTAATGCACAGGCTTCACTAATAAGCTAAAGTGAGAAACAGATATTTGAGCTTTTAGATTACCAACCAAAGAGTACATGGACCAAAATTCAGCCCCTAAAAAGCTTATTTGAATCCTGTGCAAGATCTACAAAAGTGCCTGCTCACACTCAGTATTAGCTGAGTGTGAACAGGGCATATTTAGCTTATTGAGCAGCTCGTTTAGACCTTAAATAAGCTTTTAAAAATTCAACAAAAATTAGTTTAAGAAACTTGACCAACTGAACTTGTTAAGTCCAAAATTTCACTTGAATTGAACCAATAATGAATCAATGAAAATTCAGTGAAGTTTGGCAAAAACTGGTTTTACTACTTTTTGACTTTCGAAGACAGAAATGGATTTTGACCAAAATGAGTTTTGATTCTAATTTCTCAACTGAAAATGATGAAATAAGCTATAATAAAGCTAAATTAAACTACTCCTATGAATTCTAAACACAATTCAAGCTTATGATTTCTAAAATCCTAACTGATATGTATTTGAGATAAGTAAACATGCAAATTTGACTTAGGCTGAAAACATATGCAAGATGATGAACTAAATAAGTGCAACTAAACTAAATGAGACTAAATCTATCTAGCTTAAGCTCTATATTAACCTTAAACTCAGTTTGAACAACTGATCCAAACACTTCTTAATACTACTAATGTGCAATAATTCTAACCAAATCACAAATCCAAGCTTACTCAATCCATAATATAAATACAACTGATTATACTAGATCTAATTCAAGCAAATATGCAGCAATATAACACCAAATAAAACAGATCTAATCAATGCAAGTACTACTACTTTATTAAGCTAATAATGAGATTTTAGTGAAACTTACAAGATGTCCAGCTTATTTGCAGCTTATCTAAGAACCAAATACCACTATTCTAATCAAATCCAACCCAAATCGAACTCAATTCCAACCCAATTCCAAAGCAAACCAAATATCTAAACAAATTCAGCTTCCCATTTGATTACAGTTGACTTTTGTTGACTTTCTTGACTTATTTGGAAAACTGAGCAATCAAACAGGAAACTCTGCCAATTTGCTTCAAACACTTTTAATTAAATCAAAAGAAGCTTAATGAAGCATTTTAACAGTTTAAAACTTAAGAACAAGCTACGATGATTTTGGCGGGAAAACTAGAACAAGCAGAACAGGGACAAGTAAGGATTGAAAATGGCTAATTAAGACTTAAATAACTCGTAAATGATATTAAACATCAAACCCAGAATTCTTAAACATTAAAACAGTACAAACGATTACATTCAAAATCTAAAAAAGGTCTAAAACAGTGACAACTTGTATCTCTGAGTCTTCTTTTTCTTTTATAGTCCTCACTAGGCTCTTCTCTTTCATTCTTGGCCATTGATGTGGTCAATTCGATCACTAGGCTCTTCTCTTCCAAACTTTTTACCCAAGGATCATTTTTGATAACTTTTGATTTTTAAAGGACTTGGAATGACTTTTCTTCCAAAACAAATGCTCAGGGACTGATTTTGTCAAGATTTGAAAGTTGAGGGACTGAAACTGCCAATTATGCAAACTTAGCTCGTTTTTCATCTGTTTTCAATAATTTTGCATCTGAAACATATAAAACACAATTTTGGGATATTTTCAGTATTTTGATGCATTTCTGAGTGTTTTTAAATGTTTTGCAGTTCAGATTTGACCAAAAATGATGAGTATTTACACACTCATCAATCCCCCACACTAAAACATTGCTAGTCCCTAGCAATCTTTTGAGAAAACTTAATGGATTTGAATCTCTTTACCAAAAGCCATCACTTCTGGAGTAGCCAAATGTTTCAGTTCAAGTAAGAACTATGGTACACTGATAACCATATGATTTTGAGCAAATCACCAGCTTCCAACGGATTTGATTTGTCTTTACCAGAAGCCGTTTGCTTCGAGACTAGCCAACTCTTAGATAAAATATCTTTGGTGAGCAGATTACCAATTATGGTTTTCCAACTGCCTTTACCACAAGCCATAAACTTGCGGGCTAGCCAACTCTTCACTAATTAAAGATATGGTGAGCTGAACACCATACAATTTTGGGCAAATTGCAAGCCGTCAACGGATTTGAGATATCTTTACCAAGAGCCGTTTGCTCCTGGATTAGCCAATCCTTTTGTTTATTAGACATGGCGGACTGATAACCGTAAGTTGAGTAAGTGCAAAACACTTACTCCAAACAAAAATTTGGCCAAAAATGGGGGAATTGGGTGGTATAATTACATGATAAAATTCGTGAGAATTCCCCCCCACAAAGAAATGAATATTGCCCTCAATATTCAAAGTACCGGCTGTTATGCCGAAACTGATAACGTAAAAGGGAAATACTACGGCCATTTTTTTTTTTTTTTTTTTTGAAACTTTATATACAACAGCGGGGGGCAACTCCCCCACACTAGGGTGGTACACACGGGTGAAAACCCATGTTTAACTACTGTTTTTGATTACCGAGTCGCTAGCTTGACTCGACCCCGAATTAATTTGTTCATGGGGAAATAAGTGGAGGAGACAATCTCCATCGGACTTTCATTCAAGATGTTTGTATAAACATTGAAGTACGTGAAAGTTCCACACCGATGAGGTATACATAGATCCGGCTCACAAAAGATAAATGAAAATGTCGGGGTCAAAGATAGTGTCTTCATTCCCGAAGGAGTGAAGAACAGGAGAAGTGACAGAATATATGAAGAAAAGAAAGAAAATCATGATAAAAATCATGACTAACTCTTCATCCTCAATAGGATAATTCATAGTTTCATGAATCTCATCAGTTAAGCTCGCTTGATCAACACATATTATTGTGTGCTCGTATGATAGTTTAAAGATGTGTTCACTTAGGTTTTATTACTCCTTAATTATCTCCTATTGATGGTTGAATTGTCACGTCCTTATTCTTAATCGCGTTGTGTGTCTAAAGTCGTAGGGTGTGCGTTTATCCCTAACTCTTTGAACTTACCAAAGGGTCTCGTCTACAAAACCCTCTAAGGATTATAAACTCTAACTCTAAGGCCCTCTTTGGATGGTTTAGCCTACAACCGCTCTAAGTGCTATAGCCTAAGGTTCACAAAGATTAATCAAGCATTAATTACACAACGAATGACCTATCGCATTACTAGATCATTAATCAATTAAGATAAGAGACAACCAATCAATATTTAATAATTAAGTTTCATATTCCCTAAGCAAACACACAAGTAAATTAGCCGGACATGGAGAACATGCAAGCATACATACAAATAATTGAAGACATAATTGAATTAATGAAGTAAAACACTTATCTTGATGTAAGATAGGGTTTGGAACCCTAAAATATTGTACAAGACAGCCTTGGTTCGGTTTAGGTTTTTACTCCAAAATACTACACACTAAAACTGAAAAATTCGGATTCTATATATAATATTACAATCGCGACGACGTCACCTTATGATTTGTGACGCTGTCGGGTCGCCGTCATTAGGGTTTCGTCTTGGCCACGTTAGTCTTGCGACGGCGTCACCTTGTGCTTGTGACGCCGTCCTCTTCAGCTTTTGACGCCGTCTGGATCAAATCTAGGCCGTCTGAGTTGCGACGGCCTACTCTTTTAAAGCCTGACACCGTCACTTGAAAATAAGAAATTTGGCTTCTGTGCCGTCACAAAATGCTCCGACGGCGTCGCAGTTAAGCAGTGACGCCGTCACCTTGTAGTTCAGCAGCTTGAGTGTCTCGATTCTTGACTTTGGCCATTTTCTTCGTATATCCGCGCCTTTTCGTTCAAATAAGTGCCATTACAGCAATTTGCCTTCAAGAGACCTAAAAGGTGAAAAGGAACGATATTAAGTAATAACGGATACAAAAGTGATCAAATAAGGGCTTAAACGACCCCTCAAAAAGGTACATTTTAAAACCTTATCATCTGTGATAACAAAAATAGATTATGAATTGGTGTTGAAAATTTATGCATTGACCACCAAATAAAACTAACAAACTTACCTCGATCAGACTTGATGCTCTTCCCACGCTCGTAGACGTTTGCACACTTGTTGGTTCACTAACTTTTCTTGGTCTACCTTGTGTATATATAACATATTTATACCTTATGTTGATAAGAAATTAATGTGAGTCATGCTCCCTCTATCATTCTGATGTCATTCCTTAATAGTTCAAGAAACCATTTCCAGTTTTCCTTATTCTCAATTGAGACAACAACCCATGCTAGAGGGAAAATATGCTTATTGGCTTCTCTTCCAATGGCCGAGAGTAGTTGACCCTCACATACACTTTTTAGGAAGCACCCATCCAAATCGATAACTCTCCTACACCCATTAATTCATCCATCTTTGATACCCTTAAAACATATATAATAACTATTAAAGTAAATACTTCCATCTAACATTGTATTTATACTCATCGTGACACTGCTACCAGGGTTTGTTTTAAGTATCTATGCTTCATACTCACAAAGTCTTGAATAGTGATCTTTCAACCCACCTTCATACTCATGTAATGCCTTTTTCTTTACTCCACTACATTGACCAGTAGTCACTTTGCATTTATACTTCCTCATGATATCCGTTTGCATTGCTCTTATACTCATTTTCGGATTTTGAATTAACTATTTAAAATAACGTTTTGCGATTCAAGCATATGTAACAAGGGACCCCAAAGAAAACTTTCTGGAACAATTATGCTTCTCATTTAGAGTTTATATTTGAAATGAACCATCATCTGTAATTTTAGAGGCCTAAAGCCTAAACGGACATTTCCTTGCTTCCTTCCTTTTTTTTATTACATGTCGTCTTCCTCACATCTTCGTCCTCTTCATCAGTTTCTTCTTTCCTGCATCTTACCAAAAGTATTTTGTAGTCATTTACGAGATACTCCAATGGATAACCATCTGAAATGCCATAGTCAATCATACTTTCTTTTAGTTGTTTAACACTTTCAAATTCCATTCCTACCATTAGTTTCATCTTTTGCCAATTAATGGTGGGATCATAGCAAGGATACACAACATCACATTCTACAACTTTCTCATTGTAGTCGTTGTCATCACCTTCTTCATTAGCACTCCAATTTTCATCAGAACTTACCTCGTCTTCCACGTCATCACTAGATGTATCATCATAACAAAGAAGACTCAAAAACCGGTCATTGGATGTTTGGTTCAAAGTTGTAATATCATCATTGTCGCGTGCATCATCATTATCAATGTGATCAAGTTCACCATCTAATGATGTTGAGTCTGATATCTCTTCATCATCATTGCTTATCTAATAACTATCATCTGAACTTTCATTTCCTACATTACTGGTGGGGTTTTCTAAAGAACCCTTTAACTTATTCATCAGGTGTGGTGAAAAATATAGCTCATATTGATATTCAAATGATGGAGTTTAATGACTTGATAGAATTTATAGAAAAAATAACCATGTCTAAATGCAAGGGGTTGTACGATAATGGAACAAATATGAAACTTGAGTGGTTTTTGGATCTCAAAAAAAACTTGAGTGTTTTAGTGGAACACTTGTAGACGTTGGTTACTATTTAGTGAGTTTTTTTCTTTTTTTTATTACACAGATAGTCCTTATTTTTTATTACAAAATAGTTAATGCAAATAGTTTGAAAATCAAAAATCATTTATGTAAACAAAATCGAAAAGTGACGTTGAGTGCAATCTATACTACATAAGAATGTATTTAGGAGTTCCTATAAAAGGAAGTCTTAAAAATATAAGCTAACACATGTTATTATAACTAGTAGGGTACCCGCGCGATGCGGCGGCGGATACCCTGAAATAAAAAAGTTTCAATAAACCATGCTTTATAATCTGAAACGTTTTATGTGATGATAAATTTGCGGATGCCAAAAGTTTCATGTCGCATATTTCAACTCTTTAGAATATTATAGTAGGGCACCCGCGCGTTGCGATGGCGGGTATCAAGTAATACAATTTTCGGAAAAAAATATTTTCAATGTTATGTTTTCTCTTACAATAACTTTACCAATAGCGAAAACATAATGAGTTTGAGTAACTTTAAAAAAAGTGATGACTAATAAAAAACTAATTCAGATAAAAACAATTGAAAGTGGCGTGATTTTGCGTTGCGGTAGTCAATAATGTTATGGGGTTATGGTCAAATTAGTTGATAGTGGTCCGTAGTCACAAGTAAGTAGAAACATTTTTTTTGTGAAATATATATATATTTTTGAACATGTTTGTATCGTTAATATTGTTTATTACATTTGTCCCATATTGATAAAAGATATAAATAAAATAGTACTTATAATGTATACATCTTGTAAAGTATATATTTATGAAAAATTGTTTGAATCATTAATATTGTTTATAACACTTGTCCCACATAGATAGAAGATATAAATAAAAGAATGCTTATAATGTAAAGAAAACTTACATGTTTAAGCAATCATTTAGAGTTATCCATGAAAAGTATAATAATTAATATACTAATATATTAATCATTGAATTAGCACTTAGCACTTGGCACATTTGCATCATTTGTCTTAAAAAAAATGTCCCGACTTTTACAAAAAACCGTTTTTTACTTTTGTGGTTAATTTTATTTAAAATAATTCAAAATTTATTTAGATTGGTTCTCGAAACACTCTTACGATATAATAATAGTTATGGAACTTTGTAGTTTTGCATGCATTTTAAAATCATATTCATTTATATGTGCATTTTTGCATTAAAACTAAACTAATTCAAAAAAATAATAATAAATGAAGCATTAAAATGTTGTGGAAGATAAATTAGTAAAAGCTATTTATTGTGTACTGATAAGGTTTTAAAATGTATCTTTTTGAGGGGTCGTTTAAGCCCTTATTTGATCACTTTTGTATCCGTTATTTCTTAATATAGTTCATTTTCACTTTTTAGGTATCTTGAAGGCAAAATGCTGGAATGACACTTATTCGAACGAAAAGGCGCGAATATACGAAGAAAATGGCCAAAGTCAATAATCGAGACATCCAGGCTGCTGAAACTGAAGGTGACGGCGTCAGGCACAAAACAGTGACACCGTCGGACAACTTTTGTAACGGCTCAGTAGCCAAATTGCTCATTTACAAGTGACGGCTTCAGGTTTTAAAAGAGTAGGGCGTCGCAACTCAGACGGCCTAGATTTGATCCAGACGACGTCAGAAGCTGAAGAGGACGGCGTCACAAGCATAAGGTGACGCCGTCGCAAGACTAACGTGGCCAAGACGAAACCCTAATGACGGCGACCCGACGGCGTCACAAATCATAAGGTGACGCCGTCGCATGTGTAATCTTATATATAGAATCCGAATTTTTTAGTTTTCAGTGTGTAATCTTTTGGAGTAAAAACCTAAACCAAACAAAGGCTGTCTTGTACAGTATTTTAGGGTTCCATACCCTATCTTACACCAAGATAAGTGTTTTACTTCATTAATTCAATTATGTCTTCAATTAATTGTGTGTATGCTTGCATGTTTCCCATGTCCGGCTAATTTACTTGTGTGTTTGCTTAGGAGATATGAAACTTAATTATTGAATATTGATTGGTTGACTCTTATCTTAATTGTTAATGATCTAGTATTGCGATAGGTCATCCGTTGTGTAGTTAATGCTTGATTAAATCTTTGTTGAACCTTAGCTTATAGTACCTAGAGTCATTGTAGGCTAAACCATCCGAAGAGTACCTTAGTGTTAAGTTTATAAATCCTAGAGATTTTGTAGGCGATAACCTTTGGTAGTTTCAAAGAATTAGGGATAAACGCATACCCTACGACCTTGGACACACAACGCGATTAAGAATAAGGACGTGACAATTCAACCATCAATAGGAGATAATTAAGGAGTAATAAAACCTAAGTAAACACATCTTTAAATCATCATACGAGCACACAATAATTAGACATAGACTACATACACCTTAGATTAGATAATTAGACGAATAGAGTAATCGGTAGAAATACCAACCCCCAAATCCAATACCCAGAAATTCGTACCTTTCCATTTCCTAAAAACATAAAAAGATAAAAAATAATCTTCCTCAACCCCAAGCTTAGCGTAGTAACTTCTCACTAGCATTCCTATTCCCCTAGAGAACGATATCAATTCCCGTGGCTTACCCTAATACTACACTACAACGATTAGGTTCACTGCCTAGGGTGTTGAAAAACTTGCTCGATGAAAAGGAAGTCCTTTGACCCCGAACGACGCGTGTAGCATTATCAAGTTTTTGGCGCCGCTGCCGGGGAATAGAATAGCTAGTTAGGAGTCCACCTCGTTTAGGTTTCTTTGCTTGATTCCTATCAAGTAAACTTTTTTTTTCCAATTTTTAGCTTCCTCGTAGTCTATCCCCCTTCTTCGTGACCTTTGTTAGTAACCCCATCACTTTTCATCATGAAAGGTGATTGCTCATCAACCAATAACCCACCACCAAATAAACCACTTTCAATAAAAAAACCAACCCAATGACCAACACAACCGCCGAAACCGTTATGTAAGTAGAAACACCGACCTTCAAGATTTGCAAAAGATATTTGATAGTACAATTAGGGATGCTGTTGAAAAGTGGTCAGCGCCCCTGTAGTTGGCTCCATGATCGACAGCAATTCGGAAAATGGATTAGTGAATAGAAACGTGAATGAGGAGGATAGTGCTTATTTCAATCTTTACCCCACTAAGGAAGAGGTTGCTTACCATCAATACATAATCGATAATCCCCGGTCACCCATCATTAGGATATGTCCAAAGATTAGGAGAGGAAATCCTTAGAACGTCAAAATTCCTTGTATGATTGGATATAGGAATGTCGAACATGCTTACATAGATACGGAATCTCCCATTAATGTGATGTCATCAGCTGTTTACAATGACATTATGAATGAGCGACTTAAGATTAGGAGAGACCCTAAGTATCCAGGTGGGGTTTGCAACTTTGTGGGAAGGGTCAAGGATGTACACGTCTTTATAGGAAATTTCACATACCTAGTTGATTTTGTAGTCCTAGAAGACATTGGATGTGTCATTGACTATAGCTTATCTCAAGTAGTGCTAGGAAAACTGTTTGTTGAAACATCTAAAATGAGCCATAACAAGTATGATGGAACGGTTAGGTTTAAGGAAGGAAACGATGAGATCACTTATAGGATGCCTTGGAAGACGAACGAATATGGCCATCTATCCCTTTTTGAACGAGACAACATTAGAGCTTTTGAGGACAATAGTAAGGACGATGTTGAAAAAGGTTTTAAATTCATGTGGGAAAGAAGGAGGCTTTATTATAAGGATTGCTTGACCCTAGGGCCTAGGTATAGAGTCGATAAAAATCTTGTCAACATGATAGAATTCTCATTGAGAATGCAAAACGAGATAACGTAGGGGCACGACTTCGAGTCTAGCTACAAGACTCATAAATAAAGAAAAGCGCTTCGTGGGAGGCAACCCATGCTTAATTGTTTGCTTGTTTGTGTGTATATCATTTATTGATTGTTTATTCTCATGTTTAAATTTGTAAAAATGCTTTATTTTGTCTTTAACTTCGTCTTAATTACATATAAAGGTATTTTACATAAGGGATAAGTGTAGGGAGGATTACACACGTTTTCAAAAGAAACGTAAACATGAGAATTGCAATTAATTAAAAGATATACATGTGTGTTTGTTCGAGTCAAATGCTTGTATCGAGTCATAATGGATGTTTTGCAGGAAATTTTTCCAGATTCTAAAGATGTAAATTTTCCAGAATTTTTTCCAGAAAATTGCAGACCAGTTTTTGTCAGGATAACCTGACGGCGTCAGGAAGGAGCAAAAACAACTGATTACTTTTTTTCGTTTTCTGAGCTACTTATAAATTTTTGGAATTTTCTAGGTCTTAATTTTCCAGAAATTCTGTAAACATCCATTCCACAAGCATTATATCCTAGTTTAGTAGAGTCTTATATATATTATTACCGCCGATTTTACGCAAAGGTTTCGTTTGTTTTCTTCAAGTGTGCAGGTTTAATTTACCAAGAAGAAGATACATAAGATGAGAAGGAGCTTTTAACGCAAACATTCTTCTTGAAGAAAGATGTAACCACCACTTTACACGGATCCTACCGAGCTAATCAGGGGAGTATTAGTTTCTTTCGTTTTTTATTACCTTCCATTATCATAACTTTGATACTTTCGGGGAACATTGGGGACAATGTTCAGTTTAAGTGTAGGGAGGGAAAATAAAACGGGGACTTTGAAACTATGCTTATCATTGACTATTTGCTTTTTCCAATTGCATTTGTGTAATAAACCATGAGAAAATGTCGGTTAGGGTAATTTTGGCACAAAATTTAAATTTTTTCATGACATATAGGAGTGTGCCATTAGTCTTAATAAAGCGTCTCATGGATAGGAAGTTATATGACTAGCACAAAAACCCTTTACCACTTAAATTCCACCCAAAATGTGAGGATCACCCTTAGATTAGTAGGAATTAAAGCATTCATCTTTAATGCTTAGTGTGTGAACCGGTAGTATAATAGATTCTAGAACTTGTTTTGTGATGCATCCCGAGATTGCTAGTAAGACTACACTTGTGTAGTTAGGAATAACTAAATGATAAGAGGCATTAGAATAACCCTTGTTTGATACCCGTAATATAATTACTTCTTCCACATCGGTTGAGTAATTCCCCCACACCTTTGCGTTGTACTCATCTTTAGTACACGATACCCCTAGTTAACCCCTCAGAGCCTATCCTTTTTGCGGTTCTCGTGGTGTTTCGGTTTTTCCGGAATATCAATGAAGAGCATTGTTTACACCCCACCCCCAAATGTACACCCAAATCGCCTTAGCCTACCTTGTATGCACTCACTTTTAGTGCATTATTGTTATCAAACTAAACCCTTAGTTCAATTATCTAGTTGCTTGCATAAGTTGCTAAGTCGAGTCATATCCTTTGTACACAGTTTTGGGACGATTGAGACTCATGGGAAAAGTTAAAGTTTGTGAAATGACGGGAAGGGAACGTTAAATTCAAATTCCCTTTATTTGCATAATAATGTACTCCAAGTGTTTTGATCTTTTCAATTCGGGTCATATTAGTGTTAGAGTAATAAAAACTCAAGTGTAGGGATGTGCCTATAAATCCCTATCATTTTGATGTTATCGTAGAGGATGGTAGAGTAAAGGTGTATGAAAAAAAAAATCGATAAAAAATAGAAAAAGAGAAAAAGAAAAAAATAGAGTGTTGAAAAAAAATGAAAAAAAAAATACGGGCTACCATCCTACATCTATCTTTAAATTTATGTTTGTTTGTTTCAGTTATCTAGAGTCTAGAGTGTCGAGTCTTGGCTTAGCAACGCCATTCTTAGCATGCTTGTAACATAAAGATTTTTTACTTGCCACCACTAAATAGCCTATCCCACCAAACCCTTTGTTTCCCTACCGTAAGCCTAACATTACAACCCTTTAAACGACCTCTTTGATAGTCTTTCATAGGTGCTTACGCCAAAGCGATGGAGGTTTGATCTAGTCTCAAGCCTATGGTAATCTATGTACTAGGACCGGTTAATGAGTGTTTATCTTTCATTTCCAACTTGTTATATTTCATATACACCAGAGAGATGTGAGTATCCAAACACCCCATGTGAGGTGCTAGTATGTAAATTCCGAGCTTGTTATGACTTTTGCGGAGCTTATATGTGTTGTGGATTGTTCTAAACCAATGCTTCATGACTCCTAACTTATAAATTAATTGGCTAAAAGCACATTTGCTTGAGGACAAGCAAATACCAAGTGTAGGGATATTTGATAAGGTTTTAAAATGTACCTTTTTGAGGGGTCGTTTAAGCCCTCATTTAATCACTTTTGTATCCGTTATTACTTAATATCGTTCCTTTTCACTTTTTAGGTATCTTGAAGGCAAAATGCTGGAATGACACTTATTCGAACGAAAAGGCGCGAATATACGAAGAAAATGGCCAAAGTCAAGAATCGAGACACTCAGGCTGCTGGAACTGAAGGTGACGGCGTCAGGCACAAAACAGTGACGCCGTCGGACAACTTTTGTGATGGCTCAGTAGCCAAATTGCTCATTTACAAGTGACGGCTTCAGGTTTTAAAAGAGTAGGGCGTCGCAACTCAGACGACCTAGATTTGATCCAGACGACGTCAGAAGCTGAAGGGGACGACGTCACAAGCATAAGGTGACGCCGTCGCAAGACTAACGTGGCCAAGACGAAACCCTAATGACGGCGACCCGACGGCGTCACAAATCATTAGGTGACGCCGTCGCATGTGTAATCTTATATATAGAATCCGAATTTTTTAGTTTTCAGTGTGTAGTCTTTTGGAGTAAAAACCTAAACTGAACCAAGGCTGTCTTGTACAGTATTTTAGGGTTCCATACCCTATCTTACACCAAGATAAGTGTTTTACTTCATTAATTCAATTATGTCTTCAATTAATTGTGTGTATGCTTGCATGTTTCCCATGTCCGGCTAATTTACTTGTGTGTTTGCTTAGGAGATATGAAACTTAATTATTGAATATTGATTGGTTGACTCTTATCTTAATTGTTAATGATCTAGTATTGCGATAGGTCATCCGTTGTGTAGTTAATGCTTGATTAAATCTTTGTTGAACCTTAGCTTATAGTACCTAGAGTCATTGTAGGCTAAACCATCCGAAGAGTATCTTAGTGTTAAGTTTATAAATCCTAGAGATTTTGTAGGCGATAACCTTTGGTAGTTTCAAAGAGTTAGGGATAAACGCATACCATACGACCTTAGACACACAACGCGATTAAGAATAAGGACGTGACAATTCAACCATCAATAGGAGATAATTAAGGGGTGATAAAACCTAAGTAAACACATCTTTAAATCATCATACGAGCACACAATAATTAGACATAGACTAGATTAGATAATTAGACGAATAGAGTAATCGGTAGAAATACCAACCCCCAAATCCAATACCCCGAAATTCGTACCTTTCCATTTCCTAAAAACATAAAAAGATAAAAAATAATCTTCCTCAACCACAACCTTAGCGTAGTAACTTCTCACTAGCATTCCTATTCCCCTAAAGAACGATATCAATTCCCGTGGCTTACCCTAATACTACACTACAACGATTAGGTTCACTGCCTAGGGTGTTGAAAAACATGCTCGACGAAAAAGAAGTTCCTTTGACCCCGAACGCGCGTGTAGCGTTATCATGTACATTATGCATTAAAAATTGTAATGCTTAAAAAACACATTAATGACATCTTAAAAAAAAATTAAGAGAGAGGGTCATCCCTCCATTATAAGTAGTATAGATATAGATTAGTAATTCATATAATTAAGAAAAGAAGCATAATGTACAACACTTTAATGCACATAATTTTCAGGTGTACAAGACAAGAAGCATAGCGTACACCACTTTAATACACATATTAAAAAAACAAAACACCACATTAATACTATTTAATATAATCAATTAATTAATTGATAAATAAATACAATTAATACAGTTATTAAAACACCTCTAACATAGTAAATACAAATTATCAAGCATATTGTACAACCAAATTAAACACAATTCCTACATTAAATGTCACTAATACAAATAATATTATACAAATAATATTCAAGCTCGGACGGGCAACATGCCAAATGGGCTTGAGCCCAAACAGGCGCAAGTCAAGGGGGCTCGAGCCCGAACGGGCACGGGCTAAACGAAATTTTTGAAATCCGTAAATTTATTGTCAAAAAGAACATAATAAACTAAAATACATGATTCACTTGAAAATTTTATTTCATGGTACATGCCGCCGCAACGCGCGGGTACCCTGCATTAAATGTCACTAATACAAATAAAACACATTATACAAATATTAAAGCCCGAACAGGCAACGGGCAAAATGGGCTTGAGCCCGAACAGGCACGGGCCAAACGGGCTCGAGCCCGAACAAGCACGGGCCAAATGGGCTCGAGCACGAACGGGCACGGGCTAAATGAAATTCTTGATATCCGTAAAAAAAATAATAATAAACTAAAATACATGATTCAGCTAAAAATTTTATTTTAAGGTACCCGCCTATTATTATTATTTTTTTATTTTTTTGTTAAAATTAACCAACTTTCAATTCGATAATACACTCCAAATTCATTTGCGTCAGATTCCAACGTACAAGATGTGTTGTATGCCATCATAAACGAATGCATGTAATTCATGTGAATCTATAATTCCATACGTTGATTAACTATAATTAATGTTTTTTTGGTTTTAAGTTTTCACGCTTTTCTTTTTTCTTTTGTTTCAGGTTGTTTGATGGTGTCCATAGATGCTGCAAATGAATTTTGGCTGGTTGAAACCTTAAGTTGTTTATTTTGGATGAAGGAATTGAAGTAAGTGATGTTACAAATAATTTATTTTATTTTTTGTGTTTGGTTGTACGTGGTTCTTTTGTTTAGTGTTAGGATTAGCAGTGTATGATCAATTTTTACTATCTTCGTCAATTAAATGTCCACTTTTATGATGTACATAGTTTTAGAAAAATTGAAACCATGTTTATTGGTTGAACTATTGAAAGTCGACACTTCTTTTGAGACAAGCTGAAATATAACGGTGGACGTTTAGTTTGGGACGTCGGGAGTATCATTTAAGGATTTTAATGTAATATACTAATATGAGTACTCCTAAAGATTAATCATAATCAGAATCAGTTTAACTGAACCCAAACAGGAGAAATTGATTATTTGTGATATGAAAAAGCAATAAGAAGATACTCACTTTGAAAGATGCGATGACAAACACTCCAACAAAATGCAAATGCAACGCTAAACGCTCACCATTTGGTACTATACATCTGATTCTCTGATTGTGATTAGCCCATATTACAAAATGCACTCACAAATGCTAGAGATTACGATGCAAAGTAGAGTTCGTTTTAAAAAGAATTATATGATTCTGGTTATTTGAAATCATATAATCACTTTGAACACGTAATGCCCTTTATAACCCCTATACGTATAGTTTTATGGACACTGCCTTGCATTTGAATATGTTGATATGATCTATGATACAAATTGAATAACTGCGAGAAACTAAATACATATATGCATGTAATTCAGATGATGGCGAAGGTTGAATGCCCTGTGGCCCTATTGAGCAAATACCAAATTGTTACATAACCACTTTGTTCTTGAACAAGACTATAGTTTATAATCTCCATAGGTTTTGCTACATTTAGACGCACTAATGGAAGACCTAAAAGAACGTCTCCTCCCAACGAAAACATCATCTGTCGTTATAAATCCTAGAGACGTTCAAAACCTTATAAAACGAGGCCAAGGTCTTAGATCATGGATACGTCTTGATGCTGCAACTGGTGACTCACAAGTTATTGAAGTTGACAAGTTCACTATGATGAGACGTTGTGATCTTCCTGCACGTGATCTTCGTCTACTTGATCCATTATTTGTCTACCCATCAACAATTCTCGGAAGAGAAAAGGCTATAGTTGTAAATTTGGAGCAGATCCGGTGTATTATAACATCTGACGAAGTCTTGCTTTTAAATTCACTAGATAGTTATGTGTTACAATATGTTGTGGAACTAAAGCGGCGGTTGAAAGGTGATGTTTGGCAGTCAGATAGTTCAAACTTTAACAGACGGAGAGGAGGTATGTTTGGGAACACGTCACCTGATTATTTGCCGTTTGAGTTCAAGGCTTTGGAAGTTGCTCTTGAGGCTGCTTGTACATTTTTGGACGCGCAGGTTTGTTTCATTCTTGGATAAGATGTTCTGTTTCAGTTCTTACCTTTTACTTTTAAAGTTCTATTTTTTATTTAATCTATATCAGGCTGCGGAATTAGAAATTGAAGCTTACCCATTGTTAGATGAACTTACTTCGACAATCAGTACTTCAAACTTGGAACGTGTTCGGAGACTGAAAAGCAGACTGGTTGCATTGACACGAAGAGTTCAGAAGGTGATATAAACATTCATCTGATAAATTGTTTTAGGTGGCAAAAAGGGTGGGTCATGGTGTCGCGAACAGGTCAAAAAGGGTAGTTTTGGTATAAACTTTTTACCCAAGTTTGATTTGGTTGTGTCAAATATGATTAATTCATATTTACATTTAAATAACACGGAGTAACACAATTATCCTAAATGAAATGATAAAACATGTTTCATGCTATGAAAATACATTTTAGGTGACTTTTGACCCATTACCTTTTTAGCTAAACTTTTGGACTATATGCGTATGACCCGTGAGAGATTACAAAATAATCATACGACAAAACACCTTATATAGGTAAGAGACGAGATAGAGCAACTGATGGATGATGATGGAGATATGGCTGAGATGTATTTAACTGAAAAGAAGATACGAACAGAGTCATTATTCAATGGTGGTGATCAGTCTTTGGCAGGATGCAGATCACCGGATGGTATTCAATCCGTTTCTGCTCCAATATCTCCAGTTTGTTCACCTCCTTCTAATGGCCGAAGATTTAACAGAAATTTGAGCCTTGCAAGGAGTAGAATCGAGAGCACAAAGAGTTCAGAGAGCGGTACAGAAAATATCGATGAGCTGGAGATGCTGCTGGAGGCTTATTTTGTCGTCACTGATAGTACTCTAAATAAGCTTACATCGGTATGTAATCCACACCATATATGGGATACTGTATAAGGAAACCAACTAACAATTCATCTTTTTCAATAAGGCCACCCAACAATTAAAACCATATGTATCCAGTTTCGTGTAAATCTGACCAAAAACATGTTGAAAGACAACATGTTACTTCAGTTTTTTTATGTTTGCAAAGTTTTACTTTGCAGAATAGGAACCGTAACCAGGGGTATTTTTGTTATTTCAAATACTTAGCAAGTTACAAATTCCAATAAAAGGGGACAAATATGTTTGTGGGGCAACCCGGGCGCTTTGACCTGCACTAAGATTACCTGTTTTGACTACAACCCACCGAAATCAACTTTGTTGAATGACTTTCTTTTTGTCTGTGTGCACTAGCTGAAGGAATATATTGATGACACCGAAGATTTCATCAATATTCAACTGGTATATTTATCGATTTTATTTGCTAAAATTGTGTACCATTTTGACTCGGGGCACTTTTACCCGACTTGCTCATCATGCCACCTCTATTTCTCATGAAATTTTTTATCTGCAGGATACTGTTCGGAACCAGCTTATACAGTTTGAGTTGCTACTGACAACAGCAACATTTGTTGTTGCCATCTTCGGGGTCGTGGCAGGGATATTTGGAATGAATTTTGAGATATCGTTGTTTCAGAACCCATTGGCCTTCAAATGGGTACTGGTGCTTGCCGGGGTTTCTGGAGTCATTTTGTTCTGTACATTTTTGTGGTTTTTTAAGTACAGGAGACTTATGCAATTGTAGACGCAAAATAGACCATGAACTGTGAAAGCACGGGCGATTTCACTGATATGATGCAAATGTGAAGGTAATTTCGATTGATGGGTTGCCTCAGACTCTTTCTTATGGCAAGTATATGAGCAAAAGGCGTCATACCTTTCTTATTTTTGTAATTAAGAATCGTGTTAAAAAAACTCCATGGGTATTTGGATGTACCTTTTGAAAACAATTTTGTGATGAATGGTCATGACTTTAAAGTCATTTGTAATAAGACTGACCGTAGAGTATGATGCCTGGATATGATGCTACTGTTTGAGGTTTTCACAAACTGAGATTCAAGTGATCATTTAAGAATGAACAATATGATGAGAAATGTGTTCTTGGTTTTTGTCTTCGCTTAAATAAGATGCATTCTTCTTGGTTCTGGTATTGCTGATAAAGTGTTTATTTGCGCACTTATAAGGCCCCTTTACGCGATAAGCAATCCTGAACACATTCTTGTAGAAAAGAAAGACTACTACAATACCATCATTTAAGATAAGCATTCTCATATACACTCTTTCTGAGAAGAAATGACTTAAAATATTAGCGAAATTTTCGCAAAGTAGGTTAAAAACAGATACGAGTTTATATCCGTAACAATATGATCTGCACTTGACTACTAAGTAACCAAATCTAAAACCAATGTATGAAAATGAATTGGAATTGTAACAAGCCAAATGACTTTGATTGTGTCTGGAAAATATATCCAACAGCAGGATCTAAAACTTGAGCTACCGATTATTTCTTTAGTCAAAATCCAAATACAATACTTTAACAAAAATGTGTGCTCACGAGGTTAACAAAAGGAAAAAGACCAAGACCGATATAACATTTCGTACAACTAGGTTGTAGCATGATCAGTGTGGAGTAGTAAAGACTTGCGAGATGATTATTTTGATTCAGGTGGTGGTGCAGAATGAAGTCTTGCATTTCGAGCTCTATCAGCTTTCTCTAAGTAGTCTTGATGCGATAGTTGTTTTGTACCTTTAATGAAAAAACATCAGTTAGATATACTTTAGAAATATATTTAAGAAGTTAAAGAAACTTGGGAGTCACCACACTTAATTTGCAGACATCACGATTTCAAATCACTGTATATAAAGACCCACTTCAGGCTATATTGTTATTCACTAGAAGGGTACCCGCGCAATGCGGCGGCGGGTACCCGATGACTATAATATGATTGGAATAAATGAAATAAAGGTTAAAGTTGTAAAATTTTGAATTAAAATAAAATAAACCCACTAAAAATATAAAAAATAAAAACTCATAAAAATATATTAAAATGGATGTTGAATTAAAGAGTATAAAATTTTAGAAAATATGGTGAAATTAGATTATAATATAAATAAGTAGATAAAAAGATATTTTAATTTGAAAATAAAGATGAATTTTTAGTTGAGAAGTGACACATGTCATTTTATAATTGGAGCTCCTTATCTTAATTTTTGGTGGTTAGGAGTTAGGTTTGGAGTTTGTTAAGAAGTGACACATGTTATCTCATGATTGGAGCTTTTTATCTTAATTTTACATGCATTATCTTAATTTTACATGCATTATAATATATGCTCCTTATCTTATTTAAGCCTTCTAAAATTAGAAGGATTAATTTTTAAGCCTTCTAATTTTAGAAGGCCTAAATGCATTATAAAGTAGTATAGATAATAGATCAAAAGGGTTAAATAGAAAAAAAATATTGGTTAAAACAAAAATGGGTTGATTAGGTGAAGACTAAAGAATTACCCAAGGTTACTAAAAAAGGGCCAACAAATTTACCTTACTGTGTTGGCTTTTCCAAAATCTCTTACTCACCAAGTAGTCCAACTATGCATAACTTGTGGGATACAAGGCTTTGTTTTCTTGTTTTACATATTAAGCTTGTGCTTAGTACATAACATGAATATTAACTGTATTATTGTGACATATGAGTGTATCTCCTCAGTCCTCACTACTGTGCATTATGCTACAAGTCCATAGAGACCTTAGCGAGACCCCTCAGAACCCCGGTTCAGATTAGAAAAAAAAGTTTGGCTACTAAAATACAGGGCATATCCAAAGGACAAAATGGTAATCTTAAACATGATGCTATCTGGATCTTATACTCTGGTACAGAATAAAACAAGATTGATAATAGATAAATCACTACAAATTTGGACCATTGACCACTAAATTCACAATCTATAAAGTTGACAAACCACTGAACACGAGCAAAACCACACAGACCAAATCATCGGATTATCTTACGAGTTTGTCCTACAAGAAAGTAACAATATTAAATAGTGAATTCTTCTATGTTGTCCAAATAACTTCTTGCACTGGTTACAACATTCCTATACCCCTAGAAGCTCATATGTTGTTTTTGCTCTTACTTACAGCTCATTGTCTCTCAGTCATGGCACACCGCATACTACAGAATTCATTTTAAACTTTAAGCTAACTTAATTCATTTCAAGAATCTCAAGAATATCCAAAATAGGTAGTGTTTGGATTTATGCTCTTGCAATGATCATCTAAAACTACATAATTAAAATCAGAATATCAGATAATTAGCTATAAGCCTAAAATATAACTGACTGCAAAAGACAGAGTTTGAATTTGCTTATGCTTTCTTGTAGTGGTAACAATATGTATTGGCAGAGACAGAGTTTGGATTATGCATCCATTATTCAAACTCGTAGTATTCATTTTTTATCGGGTTTGGTGCATGCCCATTCAATTACGTAGTCATAATCATCATCAGCTATTACTTCCAAAACTCACATCCAAACACACCACCTAATAACCCTAGAAAATACTTAATTAGGAGACCGAAATGCATCTCTAACTTTATGCCTAAACCTACGCAGCAACATCCTGCTTGTTGCAGCAGAGGGGCTCACATCTTCACAAACCATTACAAGTGTTTGGCAGTGAGCTTTTAAGAGCGTTTAAAATTTAAAGCTCGTTTGACAAGGAGCATTTAGCGTTTTGTTTCTTTTTCTGAAAAGTGAGAACGCTACTCAAATGGCACTTGAAGCATACAGCTACTTTGGAGGTGTTTGTTTAAGCTTATATGTGGGCTTATGAGCTTATTTGATATCGGCTTATATTTTCATAAGCTCCAATTTTCCGGCTTATTTTGAGACTTATGGGCTTATATAAGTTTATCATATCATAATACCCCGCCCCGGCGGGGTTGGGTATGTTATACTAATAATCATAATAAACTTATATAAGGCCACAAGTTTGAAAATAAGCCGAAAAAATTGGGGGTTATGAAATATAAGCGGAAAAACAAATAAGCTGATAAGCCCACATATAAAGTTAAACAAACACCCCCTTTGTATGATCAATTAAAGGTAGATGCAATGAATTTAAAACAAACCCCATAATTAATTTGGTACCTCGGTTCATAAGGTACCAAGGGACACCGAAGATGGCGGTGATGATGGCCATACCGGCGAAGACGTGTTTCTTTTCACCGCTGTAAAGATAGTGTTCCATCTTTGCCCTAAATCCTCCACTCTTCATTTCGCTTCCCATTTTTTTTTCAGCTTCTTCAATTTTCCTAAACCCTCTTTGTCAAGATGCAAATAAACCCTTTTATGGTATTTGGGCTGGGGTGTTTGGACTTTGGACCATGTGGTTGTCAATTTTAAACCCGTTTATTTTAAAAGAACCCCTTCAATTTTAAAAGAGTTCAAAGTATCCCCTCGCTATTCACCACCTTCAAAAAAACATTAAAAATGTCTAAAACAAAAATGTAACTTAAAAAATTGGAAAACATTTTTGGAATCAAGAATATTGCATGATTTACGGTATGAATTGCGAGTTTGCTACTGATTTGTGAAGTTCGCGACATGCTTCAGTTGAAAATTTTATTGCTAGCTTTCAAAAAGGTTTTTCTAACATGTGCCCTCAAGTACACACGTTAAGCTATATTTATTAAATACGAACTTTTTTTTATATAAAAAAATTTATTTAATTCTCATTAAATATAGTTATAAGTTACCATAATTGAATATAAATTAGAATTTAATAATCTCTTATTTAAGTTTTATATAAACTCAAACGTGTGTCCTCGAGGCATATTTTAGAAAATCCCCAAAAGGATTACTTGAATTGTTAAGTTTAGTTAATTGAAGTTATTTGTTGATTCTAGTTTGTATAAATAGTTACTTCAAGTTACGAATATTTGTTAAATTTATTTTGTACAAATGGACAAACGGTTACTTTAAACCCTTTTCCATTTAATATCAATTTCCTTTCAAATACAAGCGATTTTACTTTTTCGTAAATTTTTTGTAGTCTAGCATTCGTCTAATCAAAACATGATTTTAAAAACTCACAAAATCACATAAGCATTAAGTTAACACTATCTTTCATATTCTTTAAGAGAAAAATAAAATAACAAAGTGGGTTAGTTTCAAATTTTGATTATTAGTGAGACTAGTCGTAGTGAGACCAAATCATTTGGTCTGTCGAGTCATTTCGAACGCGTCTGCATACTACGAAGACCAAATCAGACGCATCCCCTTCTTTTAAAAATGAAAGTTTTGGTCTGTCAGACGATCGGAAGAATTTAAAGTGTTTGTTTGTGTGTGTGTGTGTTTTAATTATTTTTGTAGGATTGTTTTTTGTTATGATTGCGGTTTTCTTATTACAAGCATTTGGTCTAGCTGATTTAACGCTGAGATGACGGGACAATTTGGTCTTGTGAGTCACTTTTTATTTTAAAGTCACGTGAGGGGCTAACTTTAGCAGGTTGCCCAAAAATATGAGAATAGATTACAAGTTCCAAACAAATCTCAAACTAACCCACTTTCCAATCTCATAACACAAACACAGTATCACATCACCCGAGTCTTTAACCAAAATGGGGATATTAGCATGTTTAGGAGTAATCTCACCATTCCCATTCTACTACTGGCTATGGACTCAGCCACAAACATGGGTCAATCTATGTGGGAAAGATCAAGATCCTTGTAAAATAATGGCTTATGTTGCTCATTTCTTCAAACTGCTTCAGTTTCTGTCTTTGTTTTCTGTTTCAACTCTGTCTTGGCCCCCACCTTTTTACTTTTGGCCACTTTTCTTCTTTGGCCAGTTTCTTAATTTCAGGTCAGTCAGATTATTTCATGTTTTCAGATATATGCTTTATTCATTCAAATTATAATTAGGATATGTTTTATATTTCATAAGCGCAAAGGGCTTGTGTCCCAATGGTACCCTTGTTGTGTGAAAAGCTCCCCAATCAATTGGTTATGGGTTCGAGTCTCGCTTAGGACATTGTGATATATATTTGTTGTATATATACTGTGAGATTGTTGGTTGTCGTTCAAGATAAAAAATTCATAAGCCTCAATTTCCTGGCTTATTTGAGACCTATTGGCTTATATAAGCGAAAATCACATAAGTTAATAAGCCCACATACAAGCTTAAACAAATACCACTGCTCGACTTCTTACTTTTAAGCAGTTTTGAGTGTTTGGATAGAACTGCTAATTTGTTACACTTTAAAGTTTAGAATAAACTCATAAGTTGAGGTGAAAGTGTGAAACGGCTTTTTTAAACCAATTTAAATAAGCATAAGTTGCATCTCTCTACCTAACCACTAAAAATGCTTATTAGATAAGCAATTGCGAAGGTGTTTAAATTGAAGCAAACTGCTTATAATGCTCAGCGTATGTGAGGGTGAAATGCGAAGTTTGGGAGTTTCTTGTTCAAACTGCTAATCGTCAATCCTTATATAAGCACGATTATCAAAAACCTGGTTATCTGACTAGGAAAGCATAATGGCCCCGAAGATAAAAACTCTTAAAGATGCTTATCTGATTATTGTGTTTCATTACAGCAGAAGCAAATCCAAACATTATATGACCCGCTTTGCTTATTTCATAAGCATAAGCAGATATAGTAACTAGTAAGGAATCCCTAAAACGCCTTAGTTAGTTACCTTGCTTGTAATTATCTGCTTTTGATCTTTGTGTGGCATGTTTAGATCATATAGGTGTTCTACAATGTAGGAATATAAGATTCTGACACAATGTTTTTGAGAATGAAGATAAGAAAACTCATGCTCAAGTAAGTAAATGAAATAGTGTTTGGATGTGCTTTTTGAAATGGGGGCATTGTGACTTGAAATCAGATCATAAGTAGCGTTTGAGTTGTAACAAAGAATCAGGTATAGATTTGATAACACGGAGTAATAGGAATGGGAATGGGATTCGATTTGTAAACCCACCCTCTCTTGCTCTTTTGTTGCAGTGTTTTTACTTTGCTAGAAGCTTCTATCATTGTGGATAAATAGCTTATATATGACTAACAAAATCAGCTATGATGCTTAGTCTTTTCACTTGAAAAATGAAGAATAGCAAAGTTGATGATTCATCTGTGTTTGATGAGCTCCAAATGCATCAAGTTCTTGTGGCGCTAATTTATTTTGTAATATTTACCACGAATACTAGTATTTTAAGGTCTTTTCCTTTAACAATTAATTACAGGGTATATCAGTTGCTTGGTGAGGCAGGAACTTACTATGGCGTACGGTTCGGGAAGAACATACCATGGGTCACAGAATTTCCTTTCGGGACAATAAAAGACCCACAGTATGTAGGTAGCATCATGAGCCTTCTAGCTTGCATACAATGGGTTCCATTGGTGTACATCTTCCTATGGGTACTAGGATACCTTTTGATGATACTTATTGAATCAAAGGAGGATCCAGCTTCACGGGCCAAACCACTTTCTTGAGAATGGATAGCACATGAGTTTCGTATTCCCAACTAGATTTGTAATTTTAGATAGACTTTATCCTTTCTAATCAGATTTGTGTTTTGTGTTTTGTGTTTCCAGTTCCGCTCCAGTTTTGGTGTTTCTGGTATGAATTTGCTTTAGTCTAAAAGTGTATTATTTAGTTTTGTTTTGCTTTAGTATAAACGGGTTAGCGGGGGTAGGTGGGTTCTAAACAAGTTGGTCAAGATCACGTGAAGGGTCGAAACATGGATGTGTCTAACAGAGTGGGGAATGGGTCATTTTTTGAGTAAGGGTCGAAACAAACCCAATTCAATTCGGTTGTTCCCATAAAATTTGGCCATTATTTAAAATTTTGTTATACGAAGCAATGCGGTAAAAAATACTCATGGTACTTTCTTGTACAGACTGAAATGGGTCAAGCTAGATTGTTCCAACTTATTTTGTTCAAAATGCACTGAAACCACAATGTTAAGTAATCAAGAAACTAATTATGAAATACTGTGTGTAGTATCAACCAAAGTAGAAATAATACTAGTAACAAACAATATGCTACAGTTGTTATAAAATGGATATCAAGTAGTGTCTCTCTTTATTTCACCGGGTATAATCCCTTTACCAAAAAAAAAAAAAAAAAGTAGTGTCTCGTAGCCCTTTCTAATCTTCACCTCCCTTTTAATTCCTCTTCAGTTCCCAAACGAGACTTTCGAAGTACTGAACAATTTTCGAAATGCCACCAGATAAACCAGCATAACATCTAAAGAAGTTTTACTTGTTTGTAGCTGGATCATATAAGGCTAAAAGACAACCATCATTGCCAAATATAACTAGAGTGTAATTGGCAATTTGACACATATAACCAATTTCATATGATTTGTAAAAGAAAATATAATAAAACGAAAGTAAACTTTATTAGTAACACATATTGATCTCACTCCTAACACAAACATTCATCCATATGAATAACATTTGACTTTTTATTGGTGTTAACTAATTTGCACTATAAATGCACTTTAACCTTCATGTCTTGCTTGCCTGCATAAAAAATCGTCCATTTTTTATTCCGCGCCTTGCAATGTTTGTCATCATCTTTGTGAGCTATATTACCCTCTTAGTGATCAAGCAAAAGCAGTTGATCATGATCCATGCAGTGGCAAACAATGAATGAATATCTTCTTCCATCAATCCTAATACACTTAATATCGTTTGAGTATTGCTTATAGAAAAAAAGAGCAAGATGTTCATTTATATTTCCACCACTAGTCCTGTATCCAGATACCCTAGTTATAGATGCTTCTCGTGTGCTAATCTTGAATAGCATTTTAAATGATTTTGGAACACGTTTCTTCTTCATCCGTAAACCATAAACTTGTTTCTGAGCCTCTGCATCGGTTTCAAGCACAACAAGGGGCTGTCTAAATTTCGATATAAACAAATCAATGTCAACACTTTGTAATGTTAAACTTTGTACTTGTTTAAATTCTTCACTGGTCATATCAATTGACATAACTAGATCATACCACTCAAATTCAGCTTCCGAAGTTTCCCCATCAAAAGCAAGCCAATAGCTAAACTCATCGATATCTAACAAATTCCATGTGATGGATTGTGTTTCCCATGTGCTATCCGACAATGAGAAAACCTCAACTTGCCAAATTAAAGAATCAATCACACTCGTATTACCCGTAATCTTGACAAGCTTAGGGTCGTTAGTCTGACGACAAACCCCAAAACCAATAATAGTTTTAACAATAGTATCATTTGATGAACCTAAAGCATCAGGCAAATTAATAGCAACACATTTTTTAATCAAAGGATTCCAAAGTATCGCGTTATTTGTTTTATAATCATCCTTTGTTATTGTTTTGTAATAAGGACGGTAGACCAAACCTTGAGACCTACGGAGTATACTTGGGGTTTTAGGTAGTTTAACCGACTTCCTGCGTTCGGAAAAAGAAACAAAATTAACAAGAACATACCCAGGATGAGTTTGACGGATGCGATACTCATAAATAAACCTCGAGCTATCGATGAGAGACTTCCATAGCTTTGAGACTGATCTGAACTCAATCACTGGTTTAATAGGAAGCCTTTTGATGATTTCCTCTTGGATATCAAAAGGTATATGTGGCATTGTGGTTTTTGTGGATGCTTTAGGTTATAATGTTTAGGGTTTTATTTATAGAGATCATATTTGTTCTAGAATATTCGTTTAGAAATGCGTATGTTGATGTTTAGGGTTTCATTTGGTTTTTTTAAATTATGTGATGGTTTTAGATTATCTAGAGCATTTAATTTTTTTATTTTTTTTAAACTCATGTAAAATTTTATATACTATTTTCGTTTAGAAATGGATACGTACCCTTGCATGCTAACTGCTAAGCCCAGTGCAGCATGATGTTGCGGTATTACTGTTATGACTTCTCACTATTGCAACTCTCTAGATTTGGTCGATTCATGGATTTATACATAAATCATCAATACTACAGAATACAGGCATGGAATAAAGGTTTTGTTATATAGTCCATGAGTCTCGGAAACTTGGCTTTTAGCCTTCGTACTAGCAGTTGGCTGTGAGAGTACGTATGTTGTATGAAAGTCATCTATAATGCACCTTTCTATGGGAGATCACTTATGCAAATGATGAGTTGAATTTACATAATCCTCATATTTTAGCCCGCATCATTGCCAAGAATAGGCCGATGACAGGTTTGAGCATTTACGTAATTACTTATCATCTTTTTAGCATATTCTTGTCAGTCTTTAATTTTATGATTTCAGATAGTTGATAAAGTTTGATTAAGATTATGTTGTTTTGATAACTAGTTATAATGTCCGCGCACGCGCGGGGTTTTTTCTAAAATTTTCAATAATATTTTTTTAATTATTAAAAAACAAATAGCTTAATTTTACAACAGAAATTATATATTTATAACTATGGTCATCTTAAGGTATTTACTGCGTTGTCACTTATTCTAATTACAAATGACTTGCTAATTCAAAAAAATTCTTGGTGCGTGCTCGACCTGGGATTGGCTTGAAGTAAACTAATAGTAACATGTATCACACAATTTGCTGCAAGCATTTTACAGATACATAGTCATTAAGACGGAAGCTATCTTTGTGGCACCATTTAGACATGTAGAGATATGATCAGGAGATATAGTAACTTTTTGATTGTCCTAGCTTTGAACTAAATCAAACAGAACGAAACATAAATTTATTCATGAAACCTAACCAAATGCAAATCTTAGATGGCACTAATTTATTTAAAAGCATTGAGACATTAGACAAAGTGTATATTCATACCATCATCAGCTTTAAACCAAACCAATCTAAAATGTCCAATCGAAAACCGTAATTATGGATTGACTGACACATTATTCTTCCCCTTTAAAAAAGTTGTTACTTCCCCTTTAACAAATTATTCTTCATATCACTATTAGGCTACAAAAGCCTTCCAACAAATAAAAAGTCATCCTGAAAAAAAAAGTACATATGAACATACAGTTGATTAAGCTATGATATGTGTACATGGGGTTAATATAAAGATTAATTAATTAAAACAAAAATAAATCAAGAAGTTGATAAACTTTGTAGCAAGAAGGTAACCTGGGTTTAGATTTTTTTTATGAGGATGTCGAAGTGTTATTAGGTGGCTGAACCACCACCACCAACAACCAACCTAATGATTTAGCAGGTAATTATGAAAACCCTGCCCTGTCTTTGCAGAAAATCGAAATAGACTTTGAAGATACTTACCTCTATTATATGTAAATTTAGACATTATAAAGAAAAAAGACTTGCCACGAACCAGTGAGAGCATGTTAAACTTCTAATTCAAACGAGCAAAAATTAATAATGATCCAAAATTTGCACAGTTAGAAATAGAAACATATAATTATAGTGAAACGTTTTCAAGTTAATAGTACTGCCCAATTTGTTAAAAGCAAACTACTATTTGACTGATACGAAACTTGATAAACTGCTTATGTAAAAAAATGCATTAATTCACGAACCATCTCTTATTAGATATACAAAACAAAATCAGGCAAACAATACCAACATTTCATATCTAGAATTAATCTACTCACTATCAGTCCCCATCTCATAGCCCCTTGCCCGGTTCTTTCAACCTGGAGCTCGTGTTAATGTGGTGATGAACTTATCACTTCCACACAACATGTAACATGCGACTGTACGATTCTTTCAACCATTATCGATCCCTGAAAGCCAAGGAAAAAAGAAAACATAAATTATTTATCCTAAACAGTTTGTCATTACAAAGATAAGCAAAAAGATGCGAATACAGATGTACCGTACAGCGTAAGATTCGCCACTCGACTTGACATTATTACAGGAGTGTTTTGGGCTTTGTTTATTAAAAAAGTGTATCTGCTTAAAAATTGAGTTGCTTAGTTCTACTTTATAAGACGATACCACTCGAAGCTCCTAAAGGCACACACAAAAAGCACAAATATGTAAACATATAATAAAACACCAAGTTACATTATTTTTAGGCCAAAGGAATAATTGTTGACTTGGAAATTGAACGACTTTCATGAGTTGTCAAAGAAATACATGAAACCATTAAACTAAATAATAAAGTTAATTTCACTTTATATGACATGAACTGGATAACTATCCTTGTTATAGATTGCAGTGTATGTCATCTCCCACCTACGTTTTGAATAGCATTACTTAATTCAATTTACGATTGGTTATCTACTTATCTTAAATAACTAAATACAAAAACATTTAACTAACAAATGCCTAGACAAAGGATTCCGTCAATAGCTTAGCAAGGTGACTTTGATTACTTTAATCCTCTATATGGCCGAGGCAGTAGCGGGATGAGTTCTTAAAAATATACACCTGGTTGAACTTAGATGGGTCCACAGCCCTCACATTGCTATGCAACACCAAATTAACCGGTCTTGTAGTTTCTTTCACAGGGAATTTCACCTGCAATTATTTAAATAACAACTACAACAAATTTGTAAGATAACCGAAAGTTCTGTATTTTTTTACAGTTGTGATTTGTGAATTTGATCACATATGGTTCATCTGTAGTCCACGGGAGGCCTTGAGTGATGAGAATTTGTTGCTTTTCTTGCTCAACCGTGATCTCCCAGACTTCATGCACTCTTATTGTTTTGACCTTTATCTTTAATGCAGACAAATAATACAACAGTATTATGAGTTAATGACAGAAAAGATATAATAGGTTCAACAAAAAGATAATTGAGGATTGGACGCATTAATAATTTTTCAAAATACATTTCATAAATGAGACTGGACCTATTGCCTTATTTGAACTAATTATTTCTTGTTATTCAAAGATTTAATGATCTAACCCGTGTTAGGCATAGCTAATGCAATCCAATCCTCTTTAGCATATGCTTGTATATCGTGTAAGTAGTATTCCTCAGCTCCATTAAGATCTCATGTAACTGTCATCCTATTGAATTTAAGATAATTTGAAATTAGTAAACACCAACTACAGTTACATAATCATACCCAAAAAACAATTACAAACCGCTTCATGCATAAATAATCAATCATACTTACTTTTCACAACAAAAACTCCAATCATTCAGAACTAAACACCATTTTGGGGTACTGTTATCATCTATACATTAACCACCTTACATGTTAACCCCGAGGAATGAATCTAATAAGCCAATAAGCTGCTACACAAGCTAACCCAAACAACCTATAAAACTATATATTGCATCAAGTAATCTCAAATTTTTATTATCTCATAGACATCAAAACTTAATAAAGCTCATAACCTGACCAATACATTTTTTTAGTTTCTTTCATCCAAACCCCTAACGTGTTACTTTTATGCTGAGATCCAGATGCCTTGCAACCAGAAGATTAACAATATGTCTCTACATATGTGTGTCTATAATGCAAAGAATAAGAAAATTTGTTGAGTCTTGAATTTAGGCAGATGGCTGCGTAAAACAAATGTGATGAATAAATTTTGTTACCATACTGGTTTGAAGCTAGATCCACTCCAAAAAGAACATGTGTATTACTATAGGTGGTTGGTTGTATACATACGTGCATGTCTGTAAAGACATACATTGATGAGGTGGTACCCGAACTTAAATAATCCCCAAGCGGAGATTTATATTGATGAGCTGCAAAAAGTGCAAAGTGCTCTGGACCCGCTATTATCTTTGCAGTATTCCCTAACCATTTCCAGCTTTGTCCCTAGCTTAGTTTCCATGTTAATCAAACCTTTCAATTAGTCACGGTTAAATAATCCGATGGATTAAGAGGGTGTATCGAATTGCTTAATTAAGTACTTATCTGCTCACTCGTAAGTAAGTATGCAATTTGGGTAAAAGTTTTGCATTTCAAGCAGATAAGCACTTAAAATAGCAAACCCAAACACCCCTTGATTAAAGTTGGCTCGTTGATAAGAAACATGCATTTGCATCTAGTCACTGGTCTTATATGTGGACTTCAAACCACTGCTAGTTAATGATGATCGATTGTCCACTTTACAAATTCAACATTTTTAAATGTTGGTGAAGGGTGTCATATCATTTACAGTATTAAAGATACAAAAAAATGTCATGTTTAATACATGTGAGATAAACTTGTGGTGTATATATTGTGATATAATTAAACAAAAATGAGATAACACTTAAAGTTCAAGAAACATCCTAAAGTAGCCTTGATAGCTCCACAAATCATTATCTTTTTTTAGATTAATGAATACTTGATCTAGTTTGATTGTCGTTACATGGGTGGTTCTACTCAGTACTTATTATTAACATATAAGTTGCAAAAAATATGACAATTAAAGAGCAAAACATATCCAATAGGAGCTTTATGTTTTGGCCATTATAAATGGTTTACCTTTTGAATCAAAACCGATTTGAGCTATTAAATTATTGCTCTTTTTGGTCCATATTTTGTCCATTATTCACCATTTCACCTCCATCCATCATTAAGAAAAAGAAAATACAGTAGTAACCAAAAATATTTAAAGGAGCAATAAACTAATAGCTCAAATCGGTGTATTCATATATAACTGTTTGGGTTGTATAGACAGCTCATCATGGTTGTTAGACTCACTTTTTTCCCAATAAATGTAACTAAGGCCGATGCAGGGGTAGTGATATATTAAGGATTGATATCATTTATATAGTCCAACGAATCACCAACTACTCGAGGAACAATAAAAAAGATCTTGTAACAACCAAGATACTGAATTAAAAGCCACTTATAGAGAGAACTTCACAAAAAGCTCATCGGCATCTAACAAAGTATTAGCTTGTATGAAACCGATCTTTCTTTTTACTCGGCTTAAGGGGAGTTCCTAGCCATGTAATGCTTTGTTTTACAAATTGGGTGAACCTCACTGGAGATCAGGATTCAATACATAAACCCGAACCGAAAATGCATTGGTATTTACCAGTTTCTTGCAGTCCAATGCCATGAATACAATTCAATCTCAGTAAACAAAACCCAATGTTCCAAAACACAATGCCAAACACCCCATATATATGACGTCTCATGATCCCCAAACACCATTTAAAACACAATGATAAACGCCCTTTAAATAATCAATCCATGACCCATTTTTTTGGCTTGACTTTAGGAACATACTGAGAGTACTAACACCCCCTATGCCCTAGCTCATCAAAATAAAATATGGTTAATGGCATGTAATAGCAACGTACTTTCTCATTTGTGTCATTATCAGATACGAACCCAAAAATATACCACAATACCCATCCAACTTTCAAATTTTGTTTCATTATCAGATACGTACTTTCTCATTTGTTCAAATATCATATACGAACTTCAAAAAAAATACCACAATACCCATCCAACTTTCAAATTTTTTTTCATTATCATACGCAAAGATATGAGTCTTAAACGTTGATAATGAAACAAAATTTGAAAGTTGGATGGGTATTGTTGTATTATTTTTGGTTCGTATATGATAATGGCACAAATGAAAAAGTACGTTGCTATTAAATGTCATTAGCCCAATAAAATAATAACAAATTATACGTATTAATACAAAAATAAGCACAATAAACACGAATTTATTAAATTACAGTACTTTCCCATGTAAAAGCACAAATCTAGTCGTGCCACATCAATTAAATCACAAGAACACAAACCCACAACTTAATTACCAAAAAAGCAAAAACCCTCAATTAATACATTTACCAGTAAGTGAAATATCAAAATACTTTGAATTTACTAACTGAAAAACATACCTTGGATAAATCAGAATGAGCAACGTTGATTAAGGATTTATTAGTCGCCCTAGTTTTTTTTTTTTTTGGGTGTCGTTAAGATTTTTTCTTTTTTCTTTTGTGTTTCTTTGTGTGTATCTTTCTCAAAAGAATCATGAAAGAGAGAAGAACTCCGGTTTTTGCTTTTTTTATTTTACATTAAGATCCAAAACTATAGAAAAATAACTATGAAGTACATGTGTATCTTTAGTTTTTTTCAGGAATTAACTTGATAAAACGAAATTTTATAAATTTTATAAATTTTGGTCAAATTAGGAAATATTTAAGTTTTTTTAATTAAATATTCTTAGGAAAAATAATATTAATAATTTAATTATTACCAAATAAGGTATAGTTTGATTTTTTTGAAATGAAAAATTCTCGGGTTTTGTTTTATTATATAAAAAATAAGTTAGCATTTTTTTTAAGTATGATTAAAAAATTGGGCCATGCGTATGTTATGTATCATCCAAACTTTAGTCTAATTGGTTTTGTAAGTTATCTGATATTTTTAGATTATTTAGAGCATCTAATTTTTTAAAAAAACTCATATACTATTTCATTCATAGTGAGTTTTGTCTCATGTCTACATAAAACTGAAAAATCTAGTTTTTGAACTACTTCATAATTAAATGCAAATATACAATGCATATATAAGTTATGTGATATGTATTATGGCATGACGCATTTATAAACTTTAAAAATGGTCAGCATTGTGTATGCCCTTAATTAGTTTTGTGTTTACATAATTTTAGCCTTGAACACAAATTGTTTAAAGCTGTACGTATAGTATCTACGTACCCTTTGCAAACTACGTAACTGCTAAGCCCAGTGGCCCAAACGTTAATAATATCTGTTACTATACTACGTTATAATCGCTGATGTTGCAACTGTTTCTTCTTTTATAAACCCTAACAAATTAACATCCTCAAAATAATCAAGAAAAATGTCAGACCACATTCCCTTCGATATTCAAGCTGAAATCATGAAAAGGCTTCCGGTCAAATCATTGGTTCGATACAGGTCCGTTTCAAAACCATGGAAGTCTCTTATCGATAGCTCTAAATTTATTAATAGTTACCACGTTTGTAAGAATCGACAGCAACATCATCTATTTGTAACATACAAACTAGCTGCTAACAAAGAATATGTTTCATTTGTGGACGATGATACTTTTCCCAACCATAAATCTTCCCTATTCGCCCCTCGGCTCCTTAGCCAACTTAACCAACCATTATTACTCGGTTCGGATAATGGATTGTTATGTTTCGGTGGTTCACCCAAAGATGTAGGGGGGCCGATTAAGATGGTCGTTCTTTGGAATCCTACGGTTAGAAAATCAGTTGGTATTCTTATCCCTAACGTAATGTTTTTACCACACGGATTTACTTGTATTGGTTTTGGGGTTTGTCCTAACTCTAGTGACCCTAAGCTTGTTAAAATAAATTGTACTCGTATTGGTTTACGGACGATTGATTGGGAGGTGGAAGTTTTTACGTTAAGTACGCGTATTTGGAAAATTGTATCTAATATTCCACTTGCTTATAAATCTTTTGATTTGAGGTGTAACGTTTCTATTGGAGGGTTTATTTATTGGTTTGCTTTTGATACAAATAAATTGGGTGATGGAGTGCAGTCTAATAATATGATCGTTTCGTTTGATTTGAAGAGTGATGAGTTTGGTGAAGTATGCCTTCCGGATAGGTTAGTACGACAATGGTATTATTTACCTATACGGGTATTGAAGGTTAAGGAGTCACTTGGTGTGCTTGAGTTTTATAAAGATGGAGAGCTGCCGTTTTGTGGTGTATGGATAATGAAGGAGGGTGTTACCAAGTCCTTCACCAAGATGTTCAATGTTAAGTTACTAGATAGTCGGGTGCATTATGGAGTCTTGGGGTTTAGAAAGAATGGCGAGGCTATAATAGAAATGGCACCTGATACTGATGATAGACACTCATCTGTACTTGAAGTTTGTGAACCCTGCTCGGGACGTAACAATGGTACTGGGATTAATGGAAAAGTTAAGTCGTTCGCAGTCAAGTCTTACACGGAAACACTACTCTTGCTTGATCAATCAAATTCTATCATTCATTGACGACGATGTCACGGTTTAAGGATTAAAGTGTAGTTACACAAAGAACTACTGAATTCTTCCTGAGATTGGTTGGGTATGGATGGTGGGGTTCCTCCTTTGATTGTTTGATTTTCTCAGTTGTAAGTCTTAAGGTCGCTGTAGTTTTAGGGTTGTTTTAGTCGGATTATCATTTTGGTGTCGTTGCAATTCCAAGCATCTTGCTACTTTTAAATTTATTCATACATTATTGACTTAAAAAAAAAAAAATTGATTCACGAAGTTGAATTTGTTTTTGTGACGAAATACATGATTAGGAATGTATCTCAAAGATTATTCCTAATGTTTTATCTGCAATTGCATCATGTGAAGCTTGATATTAAATAAACAATATATGCTTTTCGTTCTAGGCAAGAACTAGTGGCATCTCGAATATTTGGACTGCATTTTTTACAGCATTAGTGTCGATATCTGCTAACTTTCCAGTTTTTGATGAAGCTATGATGCATTTGTTGTTTCTACATTGGGAAGAAACAATTTTGCTTTTTCTTCAGAGCCAAACAATGCCACACTGTAACAATGCAAAAAGAAAAACTAGTGAGTCAATACTGTACTTTTTTTTATAGCTTGAAACGGTCGTGTTGGATTGAGTCGGAGCATTCTTGTCATAAAGTCTTCAGTTTAATAACAGACGGTTGATAATTATGATTAAAACTTTTATTGTTTTAATTATGATTTAATATTTATGGAATATGTGTTAGGATGTAGATGACTTTCTACAAGAAACATTTTTTTAGCTACTTATTTCCGACAAACTCACCAGGGTTTTTCGTGTGCAAGTGCTCTATGTACGGCTGCTGTGTTAGTAGATATAACCCCAACAGAGTCATTAATTAGTGCAGCCAACTGCAGCGGATAATAACAAGATATAAACATTAACATAAATCAGAAAATTTCGTAACATTTTAGCTTATCTAATACTATTTTGTTAGATTAACTAAACCGTAAAATGACTAAATGAGGAAAATTCCAAACCTGGCCCGTTGTGGTGATGAATATCATATTAGTATGTTCATTATAGAGCGTTTGTACTTTGAAGTTGTGCCATTGTTTAAATGTGGTTATTAAGTGATCCTCGTATTGGTTTACTTTTACATTTTCGTTCATTTTTGTTTGGTTGTGGTACTCGAATAAATTGGCGATAATACAACTTGTGTTGTGTTCCTTGAATAACATGTCGTGAAGTCATTGAGTAACGGGTACAATGGGCCAAATCAACCTAAAAATGATAAACGGGTTGAACAGGACGCTCATATTGAAAGTTGTCCAAAGTCTTCAATGCATACGGCCTTCTAATTAAAACTTGGACAATAATTGATTGGTAGTGCATGAATTCTATGTAAAATTAACATTCTGATATGGTTTAGACATGTTTCCATCAGAACCCAAGTTGTCTTGTTACTTAACCCGGCCATCTTGCCATCTCTGATATCTTACCACAAAATTGTCGATCGTGCGCTAGATATGTTGAAAGCCCAAGGAAGACAAGAACCAGATTTTTCATCGCGGAAGAGCTCTTGCACTAGTAAAATCCCACTTTGCTGAGGCTGGTTATTTATTCGAAACCTAAGATAGAAAACTATCTCAACTGGTGCATAACACTTTAGATTCATATTGTACTTCTAAATAACATATTATAGCTGAGAGTTTGTAGTAGTGATTTTCTCACTTCACGTTGCTTTTTTCCCAAGGAGGTATCCATGGAATGTGTGGATCGGTGTAACTCAAACCTTTAGAGTTTGGAATGAACACCAACGGCAAAAATGTGAAATGGCTGTTAATTTTTTTATTTTTTTATTGGGTTAATAACCTATTAAAGCATCATACTTGTCACAAAAATCAGTTCGACGTATCAAATTAAAAAAATACCTCTTTTGGCTATTTGACCCAATTATTTTGTCTTTTATACGCATTATACCACTTACATAACCGGTACCCGGTTATATTCATCCTCGTTGTTACCAACTCATCTCCCACGCTGGAATCCTCGTACATACACATGAGATAAACACACGTTCACCTCGTTCCTGCACACGTGGAAGGTGCCGTACGACGAGGTACGAGGTTTACATTAAACAAGGACGAATTCAAGATTACAAGTACATCCAAAGTGGATTTCCTTATCCATTATAAGGATTCACACTTACAGTTTATCCAAGATCCCCAAAACACTTTTGAAACCCTAATCCACACACATTTATCAATTGATTGTCTCTTTCCCCAAATTGGGTAGACAAAAGGTATATTGATCTTCATATTTAATGTTTTATTACCCGATTTGTGCTAGGTTTTAATAAAAAAACTATTTCTTATTTAGGGCTTATTCCAATTAAGGTTTTTTAATTTTTTTTCAAGTTATACTGGTTTCATGGAAGTACCACAAGATGTGGTCTTCAAAATACACTATAATGGTGTATTTATGTTTGACCCTTTAAGGTACGATTATGGTAGGGAGATTATAATGGAGGCCTCATCAAAAGATAGGATTAAGTGTAGCCCTCTGTTAGATATCTTAGTTGCAAAGATTAAGAATAACATATGGGCTCTATACATGTGCATTCCTACATTAGACATAGACACTGGTGGTTTAAAGATAATTGAAAGGGATGCAGATGTTGTGTATTTATATGAGCAAGCTAAACAATTTCAGACAGTCGAGTTGTTTGTTGCTCATTCCCCACAAAACTTAGCACCATATTATCACGGAAACCTAAGACTAGATAGTTCAGACTCAGAAGTTACGTCAAAAAGAAAGAAACATAATAAGATGAAAAAAGATGTTGGGAATATGTCTTGTGAGGAGTTGGTTGCGTGGGCTGAGGAAGAAGCACAGTCACCTTATTTAAGGTCTCCTCCGGTAAAAGACATACCACTTAGAAAGGATTTTGACGGTAAGGTTACCTTCACTAGAGTTTATAATGCGGACGATGACTTTACGTATGATTATCCTATGCTAACTGAAGAAGAGGTCTATAGGGAGTACAACGTTGTAGTTGATAATGTAGTCGAAAACGTTGGTGTTGAAACAAGTATGTCGTTGGAGAATGAGGGTTGTCATAAGCATATGGAAACTAGTATACCTGTCAGTGTTGAGGAGATTGATATGGCTTTGGACACTAATAGGTATCGGTGAATACACGTTGTTATAATATTGTTTTCTTTTTATTATATATTGTATGCCTACTAATGATTTATGTTGTTACACTTTTGTAAGGCCTGACGATAATCAAATGGTTGGCGACACTGACATCAATGTGGACGACGAAATACTTCCGGAGACTGATACAGCCGCGGGTAATGATACAGATGGGTTGCAAATGGATGGTGCGTCAGATGGTCACTTATCAGATGTTGTGCTTGCAAGGCAGAAGAAACTTGATAAGGGTAAGTCTGTCATGACACGCCAAAAAAAATTGCAAAGAAGACTGCCTATACCCGTGCCAGTATCCGTGCAACCAAAGGTATAGTCATTACAGAGAACATGAATCCGTCTGCTTCATCAGATTCTGAAGGTGACACCGACGTTGATGAATACTATGACACTAACTCAGAAGGTGAAAGTGCAAAAAACAAGGGTAACTCTGCACATTATTCTTCTGCGTATGAGTCGTACGAGTCTGAGGTGGAATCTGATAAGTCGTACGATTACTTGAGCAATGGAGACGACGAGGTTATTAACCTAAGAAAGATGCGACAAAATTCCAATAATCTTTCTTCTGACGAGCAGAACGACCAAGATGTGGACGAAGAAAACGAGGATGATGCCAATCAAACGGAACAAGATCATGTGCTTGGGGATGGCCCAACTGGTTTAGGACCGTTGGTTCGTGAACATGAAAAGTATATGGCACACTTGTTGAAGGACATTAAAGGCAAAGGTGCTGGAATAACCGACCCCTTTGCAGCTCTACAGAAGCCTAACAAGGATGACAAGTACCCAATTTACGATTCCGAGACACACTGGAGATTGAAAAAACCAACTGTAATCCATTTCAATATACATTTTCACTTTTACGTTTATGAAAGATTACCATTTCAGTATGTTTATGTTGCTTATAACTAACTGAAATGGTTGTTTGCAGCTTGGGCAACAATTTCCGGATGCTGATAGTTTCAAGGAGTGCCTAACATACTACGCAGTTGCTAATGGTTTCTCACTTTGGTTCGAGAGGAGCACGAAGACAAAGGTTATAGCAAAATGTGGACAACGAAAAGGAGACTCTAAGGGATCCGTCGGTAGGAAAACAGACTTCGTACAACAAGTATCCTTCAGAGAAGGCTGGGAATTGTGACTGCCCGTGGAGGTGTTACGGCAAGATGCTCAAATCAGAGAAGACATTTCAGGTGATATCTTTGGTAGATAATCACACTTGTGTTCGTAGCTTCCATTACGGTAGGTTGGTTAACTTTAAGTGGATAGGTAGGCAGTTTGGAGATAAGATTAGGATGAATCCAAATATTACAATCACTAACTTACAAGAACTGGTCTTAAGAAAATATAAGTGCCACGTTAGCCGTACCCAATGTCGTAATGCTAGGACATATGCTCTTAATGAGAGGGACGCAACTATCCAGGATATGGTTTACTAAGATCATATGCTAAGGCTTTGGTGGACTCAAATGTAGGTAGTACGGTTAAGGTAGGCGTCACAGTAAATCCTGATGAAAAGACATACTTTGACCGGTTTTATGTGTGTTTTAGTGGGTTGAAAGAAGGGTGGAAAATAGGATGTAGAAGGATTTTGGCATTAGATGGTTGTTTTTTAAAGAAACCAAACATAGGGGAGATTCTAACTGCGGTGGGTAGGGACGGTAATAACCACATATTCCCCGTTGCTTGGGCTGTGGTAACAGTAGAAAATAAAGACAACTGGAGCTGGTTTTTACAACTGTTGGGTGACGACTTGGATATTCCACTTGGTCAAGGGTTAACACTGATGTCGGACCAACATAAGGTGCGTGGTTGTTTTACTCATCCAGTTTCATCTTTTGTTATTTGATGCCTTGCATACTTATCAATGTTTATTAATAATTGGATCAGGGGCTAATTGAAGCGGTGAAGGAGGTCATGCCACTTGCAGAGCATAGACAATGTGCCCGTCATATTTACGAAGGGTTCCGAAAAAAGTTTCATGGTGTTGAGTATCGACAACTATTTTGGGCAGCCTCAAAAGCATCGTACACAGCTTTACACAACAAGGTGATAGATAAGATAAAAAGAGCTTGTTGGAATCACTCCTAAACAGTATTTCAAGTATTTATATTTCATATGTAATAGGTAGCTTTATTATGGCCTTTATGTTTGTTTAAGGTCAAGCTTATGTAGAAGGCCCATAAGCTTAGGCCCAAGCCCAATAAGGAATAGGGAAGGAGAGGGAGTGTTGCCCTAGCTCCTTGCATATATAAACAATGTAATAACCCTCACTTGAGGGTTGGTTTTTCAAGTTATTCTTTCCTTTCACACTCTTTGCATAACCGTCCTTATTATTACGTGTGTGTGGGTTTGTATCTTGTTCATCCGCCTCTCTTCTCTTCTCTATCTCTTCTCTTGATGCTTGTGTTGTAAAACTAGTGACCTAACAGTGGTATCAATCGCCAAATAGTTGGGTGTACACTTTGTTTTTGAAGTTTTTGGTTTTGGGTCTTACGCGTAAAGATAACGCCATATTTGGTTCTCTTAAAAACTCGTTTTTTACACTTTTTAATCCAAGATTCTTGTACTTTCAATGTTTTGAGGTGTTAAAATACTGGTTTTTGACAAAAAGTTTCAAACTTTACGCGTGGATCTACGTTTTTAAGCTTGTTTTTGTTCGTGGGTGTCGTTCTACGCGTAACCCGTTTAGCAGTTTTGGTACATCAAATTTCACACTTTTGTGTTCTTTTGGTACTATTGAAGCTATTCCATAACAAAAATCTGGTTTAGAAACACATTTGGGCAAAATCAAAGTTACGAGTAATCCTACGCGTATCAAAACCCTAAAATTACGCGTAAGATTTTTCCTTGGTTTGATCTTCAATTTTCTGGTTTATTCCGTGTTTTCTTACTTGGATAAGTCTGAAAATACGTCGACTTTGGATATCTTTTGCACTGTGAAGTGTAAAAGATCATTTGGGCAAAAACCCTAAAATTACGCATAAGCATAAGCTTACGCGTAGAAATTCTACGCATAAGATTCACTTTACGCGTAAACTTAGGTCTACGCATAAGGTAATCCTACGCCTAACTTTCTACGCATAACTTTTGTCTACGCCTAACTTTAGTGCTTTTATCCTACTTACGCGTAAGCTAAATCCTACGCGTAACTACTTATTGTTACGCGTAACTTTTGGTGTTTTTACGCATAAGTGCTACTTGGTTCTTGTCTTTTCTACGCCTAAGGACACTTCATCAACAAAGGTTCATTCGACTACAAAGATCCATTTTTACCACACAAGTTTATCATCATGTCTCAACCACCATACTCTAACTATTTCCCTCACACTTATAATCATCAACAACAACAACAATTAACTCCACAACATCAACAATGGAATCAACAACAAGCTATTTATCAACAACAATTTAATCAGCAACATACTCCACAACTTGGTGCAATTCCACAACCACAAATGGTTCAACCACCACCAAGCCTTCAAGTTCAAACCTACACAAATGATTTCAATCAACATCCATCAAGGAACACTATGAAGGAACCCACTTGGTTTGCAAAGATGTGTGAAGCTTTAAGCAGCCAATAATCAATTCATGAAGCTGGATCACTTGATAGACCTCCAATGCTCACTCCAGGAAACTACGATCAATGGGTGATAAGGTTCTTTAGGTTTTGTGATCTGAAGAAGCCACATGGAAAGTTCTTAAAGAGGGTTATCTTGGAAGGTCCATTTGAGATGCCTACTGTCATTGTACCCGGAGATCCAACTGCTGTTCCACCAAGAGATGAACAAACCAACATTGCTACTGTTGCAGATTTAAATCCTACAGAACTTCTACACTATGAAGCTGATGAACTTGCAATGGAATACATCCTCTTAGGATTACCAAACCCAATTCTTCGTAGTGTTGATGCTCAAAAGACTGCACAAAAAATGTGGGATCATATTCGTCTTCTTATGGAAGGATCTGTACTCAATCAGGAGGATTTGGAATCCAAAATTTACTTGGCTTATGAACACTTCATGATTGAACCTGGAGAGACACTAGAGTCCTATCATCATCGATTTTCAGATATCATCAATGATTTGGATAAACACAACATCATCATGCCAAGAATTGCAGTGAATACTAAGTTCCTGAGTAGTCTTGGTCCAGAATGGGAGAAGTATGTCATTTTTCTCCGTCAAGCGAAGAATATGCATCATTCTACTTATGGATTGTTGTACGATTACTGATCTGTGCAAAACCGTCAAGTCTAATCACACAAGCTGGCCACTTGTGAATGACCAACCGTAACAGACTTAAAACAGCTTGAGTACAAATACAATGAAGTCCTGGAGAATAGAATGAATTCCCGGGTCGTTAAGTCCCACGGAGACTCAATGGTGTGTAAACACTAGATCAGACGATAGAATGATCACTAATGATAGTGATCGGAAAGGATTTGGATAGGATAATTACACTACTGAAAAAGTTAATAAATAACAGCGACTTAAATACAAATTAAGAAAATTAAAAAGATAAAAGATATTAAATAAACGCTATCACTATATTTAAAGTGATGAACGTTTAAAACCTAAAACGTACGTTTAAATAAAAAAACTACGTAACGCACAAAATAAAACGTGAAAATAAAGAAGGAAAATACCTACGGATATGAAAAATACATTTTTACAATCCTAAATATAAAAGAAAATTTATAGAAAAAGAAAATTATTTTTACAACTATTTATTTAATTATTATTAATTAAAAACTATTTATTAAGTATTTAAAATGCACTAAAATACAAGAAAATACAAAATTAACCTAGAAAAATGAAATTATAACTTAGAAAAATCTAAAATATGATAAAACTTATTTTAAAACTAAAAATATATTTATTATACTTTTTATGTATTTATTATTAATTTAATACTATTTAAAACTAATTAAAATGCTAGAAAATACTATTTAAACCAAGAAAATTATGGAAAAATACTTTTTAGGCTTTTTATATTTATCTAAACTTAAGAAAAATGAAAAATTATTTTTTTGGACCTTTTCTTAATTTTTTGTATTAATTGCTAATTAAAAATGCTTAAAAACTAATTTAAATTAAGAAAAATAGCAAACAAGCTTGGAAAAATATGAAAATTTCAGGAAAACTCTAAAATTAGATTAGGAAGCTAGGAAAAATGGAAAAACATGGGGCTGAGTGGAGGAAAATGAAACTGATGACCAAGTGCTTATTGAAATAAGCACTTGAATAAGCTAAGAAGTATCAAAGACCACCAAACTGAAAACAGGGAGTTGAATAAGCTAAAAGAACTTAAATGCAACTAGAATCAATAAGCTATAACCTCTGGATAGGCAAATTGCAATGATTTGATGTTTGAGCTTTTGAGCTAAAACAGTTGAGAGGGTGCCTACTTGCAGCCTACTAATAAGCTACTAGATAAGCTGGAAACTACAAACCAATTGCTGGAAACTAAGCTAGACCTGGGTGGCTATGCATAAGCCAAAAATCAGACCTAGGTGAACCAAGATGAGACCTGTGCAACCCTTGCAAAACCTGGCCAAGTCATGTGCAGCTTAATGTGCTCTGCACAGGGCATTTGACCCCATTTTGACAAGCTAATTTAGAGCTTAAAGAAAATTTGCAAAAATATAAAAAAATCACAACCATGAACTAGACCAAGTGAACTTTTTAAAGCAACAAGTCTTACTGATTTTGACCCAGAGATGAGTCCACTAAAAATCTTCCTAGTTGGGCTAAAAACTGATTTTGCAATGTTTTGACTTTTGACAGGAATTGAAAAGTTGACTATTTTGAAGTTTGATCTGGATTTTAGGACTGAGAATGATGTAAATACATGAAATAAAGCTACTACAACCTAACTCTATGGATTTTAAACACAAAATGAGATTTGGATTTGTCAAGATAACAACAGTTAAGACTTGAGACAGTTGAGAATGGATTTTTGACTATGGATGTTTGCAAGCACAAGTGAAAGACTCAAATGAGTCAAATAGAGCATAATAAGCTTAAACCAACATAACTTAACTACTGGCTACACCTAAAAGACAGATTAGGCAGTGGATCCAAACACCCTTTATACCAACTGACATGTAATTAAAATGAGATAACAACTAAGCAAATTTGTTTCAATGATCAAACTATGTTTACAAGACCTAAATACAACTACATAAACAAGTTTTACACTAATGGTGACCACAGTTACAAGCACAACAAAAGACTGCAAATTGACTTGAAATTTGGAAATGAGAAATTCACTTACATGAGTTCAACTGGTATGCAGGCTAAAATCAAAACCAATACTACACTAAACTAATCCATTTTAACCCAATTCCACCTCTGCATCATCCTCTTGATCATTTCCCATGGTATTTTTATTTTTAACTAATTTCTTGGTAATTTTTGGAAATTTTTGGATTTCAACTCTAAAATGGATTATAAGATTTCTAATAGCTTACAGAAGCTTTATAGAGGGCTTATGAGAGCTTTTGAGTCCAATACAACACTTACAAACAACATTCGATCTTATTGAGATTTTTGAAATTAAAACTGCATAAACTGAATTTATGAAAACAAACTGAAATTAATACTTGTAATAGGTTTAGATTACATTAAAAACTTTAACAATACAACTTGGAAACTTAAATAAATACTGAAAAGTAAATTTTAACTAAAACGACATTTTTAAACTAAAACTACACTACTTAGCCTTCTCCTCTGCTTCTTTTCTTCTTTATAGACATCAAAAAGCATCCTTGTTGACTTCTAAGCATTTCCCACCTCTTTCCAACCCTTGGATCACTGAAAATCATCCAAAACGCCCACATGGCATTTTGGCGCCAAAAAGCTGTTTAAACAGTACAAGTAGTTTGAGGGCAATTAAAGAATTTTGGGAGTATCAGGAAGACAAATGAGAAGTTTTGTGATATTTTTAGCCAACTTGGGGAGGTTTTGAGCAATACCATGTGCTGGTATTGACTCAGTGGTAGTTTTGGGGTGAACATGGGTGTGAAGAGCATTTATGGTGGAGTGTTCTAATGGGAGAAGTGGGGGAAAGTAGGGGTGAGCTGGAGATGGTGAGGTGGAAAGGGTGGTGAAAACAGGTGGTGTGGATTGAGTGGTAGCAGGTGGAAAGGGAGAAGATGAACAGTGCTAGGCGGGGGTGTTTTATTTTAAACACTGGTTTGGGTTTGGGCTAGATATGGGCCAGCTGGGGTTTAGTGGATTTGGATTGGAATAATAATACAAGGGTCCATATGGTTTATTTAATAACAAGGACCAATCATGTAATATTCTGAAAGTATAGGGACTGAAATTACAACTTTTCCAAGCTTATCACAAGGGTGAATTTTGCCAAGTTTCATTTACCAAGGACCATAAATGTATTTATTATCCAATTTTATACGTCCAAGGGTAATTTTTGTAAATTTTGAAACTTGAGGGACCTAACATGTAATTTCTCCAAAGTTTACCATAAGGACCAATTTTGTCATTTATAAATAGTACAAGGTTAAAATTTGATAATTTTCACTTTTTAAATTAACCAAGGACTATATTTGACATTTTCCAAACTTGAGGGACTAAAGTTGTCATTTTGTAGATTTTAAACTTTAAAGGGTTTGTTTTGACAACTTTTGAATCTTATGGACCTTAAATGACTTTTGACAAGTTTTTGAATTACCAGGGACTATTTTTGACAACTTTTGTAACTTGGGGGACTAAAACTGCCAATTATGCAAACTTGATACGTTTTTCATCAGATTTTGATGTTTTTGCATTTAAAACATATAAAACACTTGTTTGTGATATTTTCATCATTTTGAAGCATATCTGAGTGTTTTCAGATGTTTTTGCAGTCTAGATAGTACAAAAATGATGAGTATTTAGACACTCATCAATCCCCCACACTAAGATATTGCTAGTCCCTAGCAATGTTTTATGAAAAGTTAATGGATTTTATCTCTTTACCAAAAGCCATTACTTCTGGAGTAGCCAATTGTTTTAGTTCAAGTAAGAACTTTGGTACAATGATAACCAAATGATTTTGAGCAAATCATAAGCTTTCAACGGATTTGATTTGTCTTTACCAGAAGCCGTTTGCTTCTGGACTAGCCAACTCTTAGATAAATTATCAATATTATCTTTGGTGAGCCGATTACCAATTATGGATTTTCAACTGCCTTTACCACAAGCCATAACCTTGCGGGCTAGCCAACTTTTCACTAGTTTAAAGATATGGTGAGCTGAACACCATACAATTTTAGGCAAATTGCAAGCCGTCAACGGATTTGAGATATCTTTACCAAGAGCCGTTTGCTCCTGGATTAGCCAATCCTTTTGTTTATTAGACATGGTGGACTGATTACCATTTGTTGTGTTTAGTACATAGTACTTCCACTAAAAAAAAATTAAAATTTGGCCATTTTGGGGGAAAAAGGGATTAAAAGGGTACATTTATGATCAAATTCGCCAGAATTTCCCCCCCACACTTAGAAATGAATATTGTCCTTAATATTCAAAGTACCGGCTGTTATGCCGAAACTTAGAACGTAAAAAGATAACATTACTAGCTAAGTGTAGAAACACAACATTTATTCTCTTTTTTTAATATTTACAATTTTCATTCATTTTTAAGGTCTATATACAACATGTGGGGCATCTCCCCCACACTAAGGTGGTACACACGGGTGAAAACCCATGTTTAGCTACTGTTTTTGATTACCGAGTCGCTAGCTTGACTCGACCCCGAATTAATTTGTGCATGGGGAAGTAAGTGGAAGAAACAATCTCCATCGGACTTTCATTCAAGATGTTTGTATAAACATTGAAGTACTTGAAAATTCCACACCGATGAGATATACATAGAACCGGCTCAAAAATGATAAATGAAAATGCCGGGATCAAAAATAGTGTCCTCATTCCCGAAGGAGAAAAGGGAAAGAGCAATCACACCATTTGTGAAGAATGGAATAAATATGTGCATCACAATGCATGTCCATTCCTCATCAGAAAGAAGCAAATCACCATTTTTGACATTTTTAAGCTTAAATTTGAAGCTTTTATGGTGATTGGTAACAAAATTTCCGGGAGGGAGAGCTGGAAACGGTTCTTCAATCAACAGATTTTCAAGAAAAAGGATGTCTCCCTCCGAATCAGAGTAAGTATTGTCAATTCCTGTTGGAATCGACTCATCACTAAGAAAATCATCGACCTCCTTCCAAAAGTTGTCATCTTCCTCATCTGGAGTGAGAGAAGGAATGGAAGAGTCGGAAATGGGATAAGAAATGAGTGGATGATCATTATATAGGAGATTTCTAGTTTCTCCAAGATCGGCTTCGAAATCAAAGAGATCATCGTCACTTTCTGATGAAAGTGGACTGATGTGAGTGAGTTCATCGGTGAACTCCTCAAGAAGAGGATCAGACTGTGGGAGTGATGCCTCAACATACTCGATGTCTCCATAAGATTTACAATCATTTCTAAAATCGGAGAAAGTCTCAAATTGATCATTTGAACACTCAAGAGGGGAAGAAGAATCACACATATGATCAGAAATTCCCTGTGACTCTCTCGGGATTGGGACAAGGTCCTCAACACTAGACTTTTTAAATTCGTCCGATTCCTTTTCAGGAACAGTGTCAAGATGCTCATCCCCCATGTTTAGAGAGTGAGTGGGAATATCGGGTGTGATAACAACAGACTGAGGGAGTTTAGAAGGACTAGCATACATATGTTTAATACTTTCCATTTGTTCTTCTGCTAGTAATTCCATCATAGTCTTTTCTCCCTGACTTTTCATGGAATGAGTTTCAACTGATGAACTTGATGAACCGTTATAAAATTGTAGGATATCAAGGATATCTTCATCATCATCGTCATCAGGAATGAAACGGAATCGAGAGCTAGATTTGGCTGCTTTTTCTTTTGCAATTGATTCCCTAATAGATTTTTCAAAGGCAATCTGGGAATCTAATTTAGCAGTCCGCTCTTCGGCTAACAAAACTTCCATGGATTTCTCATTTGGATTATCTTGGGGATGTTTAGATTCCTTCAAATCTTTCACTAAATCCAAAAGATCAAGGAGAAGATTTTGAGGAAGTGGCTCAGGCTGGTACTGTAGAGGTTGGTCATGATATGAAGAGTCGTAATTGTTACAAGGAAATGGATTCCTTGTTTGACAATCCGAGCTAGAGTGAGGACCTCCACAATACTCACAACAGTAAAACTGATGTGGTTGTGAGTGGTATGTGTTGTAGTCATAATTGTTATCAGGAACCTGCTCATAGACAAGCGTGTTTCCTGATTGACAATCAAAACTGGAATGTGAACCACCACAGTACTCACAACAGTAAAACTGCTGAGTCTCACAGTGTGGTAGCTGATGGAATAAATCAGTCGTGTTATGGTAGGAATAGGGATCCTGGTTATAGACAGACCCGTTTCCTGATTCCACCATGCTACAACTGGGGCAATTGCCACCATTATAAGGACCACCACACCATTGACAACCAAGAGGGTGAGGATAAGACATAGAAAGAATCAAAAGGTTTTAGAGGGTAAGAAATGAAGAATCAAAAAGGTAAGAGGGTAAAGAGGAATATTTTTGGTATTTTTGAAAAACATGATGATAAAAACAAAGAATGAAAATATTTTTGGCGTTTTTAACACTTTAGGAAAAGTGTTAATGAACTTTTTGGATTTTTGAAAACTTTACAAAAAACTTTTTACAAAAGATGGTATATGTGCAAGAATGGGTCTGAAAATGGTTTAACACACGCTAAAGCCTCCCCGGCAGCGGCGCCAAAATTTGATCTGTGCAAAACCGTCAAGTCTAATCACACAAGCTGGCTACTTGTGAATGACCAACCGTAACAGACTTAAAACAGCTTGAGCACAAATACAATGAAGTCCTGGAGAATAGAATGAATTCCCGGGTCGTTAAGTCCCACGGAGACTCAATGGTGTGTAAACACTAGATCAGACGATAGAATGATCACTAATGATAGTGATCGGAAAGGATTTGGATAGGATAATTACACTACTGAAAAAGTTAATAAATAACAGCGACTTAAATACAAATTAAGAAAATTAAAAAGATATTAAATAAACGCTATCACTATATTTAAAGTGATGAACGTTTAAAACCTAAAACGTACATTTAAATAAAAAAACTACGTAACGCACAAAATAAAACGTGAAAATAAAGAAGGAAAATACCTACGGATATGAAAAATACATTTTTACAATCCTAAATATAAAATAAAATTTATAGAAAAAGAAAATTATTTTTACAACTATTTATTTAATTATTATTAATTAAAAACTATTTATTAAGTATTTAAAATGCACTAAAATACAAGAAAATACAAAATTAACCTAGAAAAATGAAATTATAACTTAGAAAAATCTAAAATATGATAAAACTTATTTTAAAACTAAAAATATATTTATTAGACTTTTTATGTAATTATTATTAATTTAATACTATTTAAAACTAATTAAAATGCTAGAAAATACTATTTAAACCAAGAAAATTATGGAAAAATACTTTTTAGGCTTTTTATATTTATCTAAACTTAAGAAAAATGAAAAATTATTTTTTTGGACCTTTTCTTAATTTTTTGTATTAATTGCTAATTAAAAATGCTTAAAAACTAATTTAAATTAAGAAAAATAGCAAACAAGCTTGGAAAAATATGAAAATTTCAGGAAAACTCTAAAATTAGATTAGGAAGCTAGGAAAAATGGAAAAACATGGGGCTGAGTGGAGGAAAATGAAACTGATGACCAAGTGCTTATTGAAATAAGCACTTGAATAAGCTAAGAAGTATCAAAGACCACCAAACTGAAAACAGGGAGTTGAATAAGCTAAAAGAACTTAAATGCAACTAGAATCAATAAGCTATAACCTCTGGATAGGCAAATTGCAATGATTTGATGTTTGAGCTTTTGAGCTAAAACAGTTGAGAGGGTGCCTACTTGCAGCCTACTAATAAGCTACTAGATAAGCTGGAAACTACAAACCAATTGCTGGAAACTAAGCTAGACCTGGGTGGCTATGCATAAGCCAAAAATCAGACCTAGGTGAACCAAGATGAGACCTGTGCAACCCTTGCAAAACCTGGCCAAGTCATGTGCAGCTTAATGTGCTCTGCACAGGGCATTTGACCCCATTTTGACAAGCTAATTTAGAGCTTAAAGAAAATTTGCAAAAATATAAAAAAATCACAACCATGAACTAGACCAAGTGAACTTTTTAAAGCAACAAGTCTTACTGATTTTGACCCAGAGATGAGTCCACTAAAAATCTTCCTAGTTGGGCTAAAAACTGATTTTGCAATGTTTTGACTTTTGACAGGAATTGAAAAGTTGACTATTTTGAAGTTTGATCTGGATTTTAGGACTGAGAATGATGTAAATACATGAAATAAAGCTACTACAACCTAACTCTATGGATTTTAAACACAAAATGAGATTTGGATTTGTCAAGATAACAACAGTTAAGACTTGAGACAGTTGAGAATGGATTTTTGACTATGGATGTTTGCAAGCACAAGTGAAAGACTCAAATGAGTCAAATAGAGCATAATAAGCTTAAACCAACATAACTTAACTACTGGCTACACCTAAAAGACAGATTAGGCAGTGGATCCAAACACCCTTTATACCAACTGACATGTAATTAAAATGAGATAACAACTGAGCAAATTTGTTTCAATGATCAAACTATGTTTACAAGACCTAAATACAACTACATAAACAAGTTTTACACTAATGGTGACCACAGTTACAAGCACAACAAAAGACTGCAAATTGACTTGAAATTTGGAAATGAGAAATTCACTTACATGAGTTCAACTGGTATGCAGGCTAAAATCAAAACCAATACTACACTAAACTAATCCATTTTAACCCAATTCCACCTCTGCATCATCCTCTTGATCATTTCCCATGGTATTTTTATTTTTAACTAATTTCTTGGTAATTTTTGGAAATTTTTGGATTTCAACTCTAAAATGGATTATAAGATTTCTAATAGCTTACAGAAGCTTTATAGAGGGCTTATGAGAGCTTTTGAGTCCAATACAACACTTACAAACAACATTCGATCTTATTGAGATTTTTGAAATTAAAACTGCATAAACTGAATTTATGAAAACAAACTGAAATTAATACTTGTAATAGGTTTAGATTACATTAAAAACTTTAACAATACAACTTGGAAACTTAAATAAATACTGAAAAGTAAATTTTAACTAAAACGACATTTTTAAACTAAAACTACACTACTTAGCCTTCTCCTCTGCTTCTTTTCTTCTTTATAGACATCAAAAAGCATCCTTGTTGACTTCTAAGCATTTCCCACCTCTTTCCAACCCTTGGATCACTGAAAATCATCCAAAACGCCCACATGGCATTTTGGCGCCAAAAAGCTGTTTAAACAGTACAAGTAGTTTGAGGGCAATTAAAGAATTTTGGGAGTATCAGGAAGACAAATGAGAAGTTTTGTGATATTTTTAGCCAACTTGGGGAGGTTTTGAGCAATACCATGTGCTGGTATTGACTCAGTGGTAGTTTTGGGGTGAACATGGGTGTGAAGAGCATTTATGGTGGAGTGTTCTAATGGGAGAAGTGGGGGAAAGTAGGGGTGAGCTGGAGATGGTGAGGTGGAAAGGGTGGTGAAAACAGGTGGTGTGGATTGAGTGGTAGCAGGTGGAAAGGGAGAAGATGAACAGTGCTAGGCGGGGGTGTTTTATTTTAAACACTGGTTTGGGTTTGGGCTAGATATGGGCCAGCTGGGGTTTAGTGGATTTGGATTGGAATAATAATACAAGGGTCCATATGGTTTATTTAATAACAAGGACCAATCATGTAATATTCTGAAAGTATAGGGACTGAAATTACAACTTTTCCAAGCTTATCACAAGGGTGAATTTTGCCAAGTTTCATTTACCAAGGACCATAAATGTATTTATTATCCAATTTTATACGTCCAAGGGTAATTTTTGTAAATTTTGAAACTTGAGGGACCTAACATGTAATTTCTCCAAAGTTTACCATAAGGACCAATTTTGTCATTTATAAATAGTACAAGGTTAAAATTTGATAATTTTCACTTTTTAAATTAACCAAGGACTATATTTGACATTTTCCAAACTTGAGGGACTAAAGTTGTCATTTTGTAGATTTTAAACTTTAAAGGGTTTGTTTTGACAACTTTTGAATCTTATGGACCTTAAATGACTTTTGACAAGTTTTTGAATTACCAGGGACTATTTTTGACAACTTTTGTAACTTGGGGGACTAAAACTGCCAATTATGCAAACTTGATACGTTTTTCATCAGATTTTGATGTTTTTGCATTTAAAACATATAAAACACTTGTTTGTGATATTTTCATCATTTTGAAGCATTTCTGAGTGTTTTCAGATGTTTTTGCAGTCTAGATAGTACAAAAATGATGAGTATTTAGACACTCATCAATCCCCCACACTAAGATATTGCTAGTCCCTAGCAATGTTTTATGAAAAGTTAATGGATTTTATCTCTTTACCAAAAGCCATTACTTCTGGAGTAGCCAATTGTTTTAGTTCAAGTAAGAACTTTGGTACAATGATAACCAAATGATTTTGAGCAAATCATAAGCTTTCAACGGATTTGATTTGTCTTTACCAGAAGCCGTTTGCTTCTGGACTAGCCAACTCTTAGATAAATTATCAATATTATCTTTGGTGAGCCGATTACCAATTATGGATTTTCAACTGCCTTTACCACAAGCCATAACCTTGCGGGCTAGCCAACTTTTCACTAGTTTAAAGATATGGTGAGCTGAACACCATACAATTTTAGGCAAATTGCAAGCCGTCAACGGATTTGAGATATCTTTACCAAGAGCCGTTTGCTCCTGGATTAGCCAATCCTTTTGTTTATTAGACATGGTGGACTGATTACCATTTGTTGTGTTTAGTACATAGTACTTCCACTAAAAAAAAATTAAAATTTGGCCATTTTGGGGGAAAAAGGGATTAAAAGGGTACATTTATGATCAAATTCGCCAGAATTTCCCCCCCACACTTAGAAATGAATATTGTCCTTAATATTCAAAGTACCGGCTGTTATGCCGAAACTTAGAACGTAAAAAGATAACATTACTAGCTAAGTGTAGAAACACAACATTTATTCTCTTTTTTTAATATTTACAATTTTCATTCATTTTTAAGGTCTATATACAACATGTGGGGCATCTCCCCCACACTAAGGTGGTACACACGGGTGAAAACCCATGTTTAGCTACTGTTTTTGATTACCGAGTCGCTAGCTTGACTCGACCCCGAATTAATTTGTGCATGGGGAAGTAAGTGGAAGAAACAATCTCCATCGGACTTTCATTCAAGATGTTTGTATAAACATTGAAGTACTTGAAAATTCCACACCGATGAGATATACATAGAACCGGCTCAAAAATGATAAATGAAAATGCCGGGATCAAAAATAGTGTCCTCATTCCCGAAGGAGAAAAGGGAAAGAGCAATCACACCATTTGTGAAGAATGGAATAAATATGTGCATCACAATGCATGTCCATTCCTCATCAGAAAGAAGCAAATCACCATTTTTGACATTTTTAAGCTTAAATTTGAAGCTTTTATGGTGATTGGTAACAAAATTTCCGGGAGGGAGAGCTGGAAACGGTTCTTCAATCAACAGATTTTCAAGAAAAAGGATGTCTCCCTCCGAATCAGAGTAAGTATTGTCAATTCCTGTTGGAATCGACTCATCACTAAGAAAATCATCGACCTCCTTCCAAAAGTTGTCATCTTCCTCATCTGGAGTGAGAGAAGGAATGGAAGAGTCGGAAATGGGATAAGAAATGAGTGGATGATCATTATATAGGAGATTTCTAGTTTCTCCAAGATCGGCTTCGAAATCAAAGAGATCATCGTCACTTTCTGATGAAAGTGGACTGATGTGAGTGAGTTCATCGGTGAACTCCTCAAGAAGAGGATCAGACTGTGGGAGTGATGCCTCAACATACTCGATGTCTCCATAAGATTTACAATCATTTCTAAAATCGGAGAAAGTCTCAAATTGATCATTTGAACACTCAAGAGGGGAAGAAGAATCACACATATGATCAGAAATTCCCTGTGACTCTCTCGGGATTGGGACAAGGTCCTCAACACTAGACTTTTTAAATTCGTCCGATTCCTTTTCAGGAACAGTGTCAAGATGCTCATCCCCCATGTTTAGAGAGTGAGTGGGAATATCGGGTGTGATAACAACAGACTGAGGGAGTTTAGAAGGACTAGCATACATATGTTTAATACTTTCCATTTGTTCTTCTGCTAGTAATTCCATCATAGTCTTTTCTCCCTGACTTTTCATGGAATGAGTTTCAACTGATGAACTTGATGAACCGTTATAAAATTGTAGGATATCAAGGATATCTTCATCATCATCGTCATCAGGAATGAAACGGAATCGAGAGCTAGATTTGGCTGCTTTTTCTTTTGCAATTGATTCCCTAATAGATTTTTCAAAGGCAATCTGGGAATCTAATTTAGCAGTCCGCTCTTCGGCTAACAAAACTTCCATGGATTTCTCATTTGGATTATCTTGGGGATGTTTAGATTCCTTCAAATCTTTCACTAAATCCAAAAGATCAAGGAGAAGATTTTGAGGAAGTGGCTCAGGCTGGTACTGTAGAGGTTGGTCATGATATGAAGAGTCGTAATTGTTACAAGGAAATGGATTCCTTGTTTGACAATCCGAGCTAGAGTGAGGACCTCCACAATACTCACAACAGTAAAACTGATGTGGTTGTGAGTGGTATGTGTTGTAGTCATAATTGTTATCAGGAACCTGCTCATAGACAAGCGTGTTTCCTGATTGACAATCAAAACTGGAATGTGAACCACCACAGTACTCACAACAGTAAAACTGCTGAGTCTCACAGTGTGGTAGCTGATGGAATAAATCAGTCGTGTTATGGTAGGAATAGGGATCCTGGTTATAGACAGACCCGTTTCCTGATTCCACCATGCTACAACTGGGGCAATTGCCACCATTATAAGGACCACCACACCATTGACAACCAAGAGGGTGAGGATAAGACATAGAAAGAATCAAAAGGTTTTAGAGGGTAAGAAATGAAGAATCAAAAAGGTAAGAGGGTAAAGAGGAATATTTTTGGTATTTTTGAAAAACATGATGATAAAAACAAAGAATGAAAATATTTTTGGCGTTTTTAACACTTTAGGAAAAGTGTTAATGAACTTTTTGGATTTTTGAAAACTTTACAAAAAACTTTTTACAAAAGATGGTATATGTGCAAGAATGGGTCTGAAAATGGTTTAACACACGCTAAAGCCTCCCCGGCAGCGGCGCCAAAATTTGATCTGTGCAAAACCGTCAAGTCTAATCACACAAGCTGGCTACTTGTGAATGACCAACCGTAACAGACTTAAAACAGCTTGAGCACAAATACAATGAAGTCCTGGAGAATAGAATGAATTCCCGGGTCGTTAAGTCCCACGGAGACTCAATGGTGTGTAAACACTAGATCAGACGATAGAATGATCACTAATGATAGTGATCGGAAAGGATTTGGATAGGATAATTACACTACTGAAAAAGTTAATAAATAACAGCGACTTAAATACAAATTAAGAAAATTAAAAAGATATTAAATAAACGCTATCACTATATTTAAAGTGATGAACGTTTAAAACCTAAAACGTACATTTAAATAAAAAAACTACGTAACGCACAAAATAAAACGTGAAAATAAAGAAGGAAAATACCTACGGATATGAAAAATACATTTTTACAATCCTAAATATAAAATAAAATTTATAGAAAAAGAAAATTATTTTTACAACTATTTATTTAATTATTATTAATTAAAAACTATTTATTAAGTATTTAAAATGCACTAAAATACAAGAAAATACAAAATTAACCTAGAAAAATGAAATTATAACTTAGAAAAATCTAAAATATGATAAAACTTATTTTAAAACTAAAAATATATTTATTAGACTTTTTATGTAATTATTATTAATTTAATACTATTTAAAACTAATTAAAATGCTAGAAAATACTATTTAAACCAAGAAAATTATGGAAAAATACTTTTTAGGCTTTTTATATTTATCTAAACTTAAGAAAAATGAAAAATTATTTTTTTGGACCTTTTCTTAATTTTTTGTATTAATTGCTAATTAAAAATGCTTAAAAACTAATTTAAATTAAGAAAAATAGCAAACAAGCTTGGAAAAATATGAAAATTTCAGGAAAACTCTAAAATTAGATTAGGAAGCTAGGAAAAATGGAAAAACATGGGGCTGAGTGGAGGAAAATGAAACTGATGACCAAGTGCTTATTGAAATAAGCACTTGAATAAGCTAAGAAGTATCAAAGACCACCAAACTGAAAACAGGGAGTTGAATAAGCTAAAAGAACTTAAATGCAACTAGAATCAATAAGCTATAACCTCTGGATAGGCAAATTGCAATGATTTGATGTTTGAGCTTTTGAGCTAAAACAGTTGAGAGGGTGCCTACTTGCAGCCTACTAATAAGCTACTAGATAAGCTGGAAACTACAAACCAATTGCTGGAAACTAAGCTAGACCTGGGTGGCTATGCATAAGCCAAAAATCAGACCTAGGTGAACCAAGATGAGACCTGTGCAACCCTTGCAAAACCTGGCCAAGTCATGTGCAGCTTAATGTGCTCTGCACAGGGCATTTGACCCCATTTTGACAAGCTAATTTAGAGCTTAAAGAAAATTTGCAAAAATATAAAAAAATCACAACCATGAACTAGACCAAGTGAACTTTTTAAAGCAACAAGTCTTACTGATTTTGACCCAGAGATGAGTCCACTAAAAATCTTCCTAGTTGGGCTAAAAACTGATTTTGCAATGTTTTGACTTTTGACAGGAATTGAAAAGTTGACTATTTTGAAGTTTGATCTGGATTTTAGGACTGAGAATGATGTAAATACATGAAATAAAGCTACTACAACCTAACTCTATGGATTTTAAACACAAAATGAGATTTGGATTTGTCAAGATAACAACAGTTAAGACTTGAGACAGTTGAGAATGGATTTTTGACTATGGATGTTTGCAAGCACAAGTGAAAGACTCAAATGAGTCAAATAGAGCATAATAAGCTTAAACCAACATAACTTAACTACTGGCTACACCTAAAAGACAGATTAGGCAGTGGATCCAAACACCCTTTATACCAACTGACATGTAATTAAAATGAGATAACAACTGAGCAAATTTGTTTCAATGATCAAACTATGTTTACAAGACCTAAATACAACTACATAAACAAGTTTTACACTAATGGTGACCACAGTTACAAGCACAACAAAAGACTGCAAATTGACTTGAAATTTGGAAATGAGAAATTCACTTACATGAGTTCAACTGGTATGCAGGCTAAAATCAAAACCAATACTACACTAAACTAATCCATTTTAACCCAATTCCACCTCTGCATCATCCTCTTGATCATTTCCCATGGTATTTTTATTTTTAACTAATTTCTTGGTAATTTTTGGAAATTTTTGGATTTCAACTCTAAAATGGATTATAAGATTTCTAATAGCTTACAGAAGCTTTATAGAGGGCTTATGAGAGCTTTTGAGTCCAATACAACACTTACAAACAACATTCGATCTTATTGAGATTTTTGAAATTAAAACTGCATAAACTGAATTTATGAAAACAAACTGAAATTAATACTTGTAATAGGTTTAGATTACATTAAAAACTTTAACAATACAACTTGGAAACTTAAATAAATACTGAAAAGTAAATTTTAACTAAAACGACATTTTTAAACTAAAACTACACTACTTAGCCTTCTCCTCTGCTTCTTTTCTTCTTTATAGACATCAAAAAGCATCCTTGTTGACTTCTAAGCATTTCCCACCTCTTTCCAACCCTTGGATCACTGAAAATCATCCAAAACGCCCACATGGCATTTTGGCGCCAAAAAGCTGTTTAAACAGTACAAGTAGTTTGAGGGCAATTAAAGAATTTTGGGAGTATCAGGAAGACAAATGAGAAGTTTTGTGATATTTTTAGCCAACTTGGGGAGGTTTTGAGCAATACCATGTGCTGGTATTGACTCAGTGGTAGTTTTGGGGTGAACATGGGTGTGAAGAGCATTTATGGTGGAGTGTTCTAATGGGAGAAGTGGGGGAAAGTAGGGGTGAGCTGGAGATGGTGAGGTGGAAAGGGTGGTGAAAACAGGTGGTGTGGATTGAGTGGTAGCAGGTGGAAAGGGAGAAGATTAACAGTGCTAGGCGGGGGTGTTTTATTTTAAACACTAGTTTGGGTTTGGGCTAGATATGGGCCAGCTGGGGTTTAGTGGATTTGGATTGGAATAATAATACAAGGGTCCATATGGTTTATTTAATAACAAGGACCAATCATGTAATATTCTGAAAGTATAGGGACTGAAATTACAACTTTTCCAAACTTATCACAAGGGTGAATTTTGCCAAGTTTCATTTACCAAGGACCATAAATGTATTTATTATCCAATTTTATACGTCCAAGGGTAATTTTTGTAAATTTTGAAACTTGAGGGACCTAACATGTAATTTCTCCAAAGTTTACCATAAGGACCAATTTTGTCATTTATAAATAGTACAAGGTTAAAATTTGATAATTTTCACTTTTTAAATTAACCAAGGACTATATTTGACATTTTCCAAACTTGAGGGACTAAAGTTGTCATTTTGTAGATTTTAAACTTTAAAGGGTTTGTTTTGACAACTTTTGAATCTTATGGACCTTAAATGACTTTTGACAAGTTTTTGAATTACCAGGGACTATTTTTGACAACTTTTGTAACTTGGGGGACTAAAACTGCCAATTATGCAAACTTGATACGTTTTTCATCAGATTTTGATGTTTTTGCATTTAAAACATATAAAACACTTGTTTGTGATATTTTCATCATTTTGAAGCATTTCTGAGTGTTTTCAGATGTTTTTGCAGTCTAGATAGTACAAAAATGATGAGTATTTAGACACTCATCAATTACTTGAAGCCTCATGAAAAGGAAGTTGATCGGGAAAGGATTCTCCGTGCTCAAATTGCTAAACAGTCACAACCGGACAATCAACAACTTGCCTTGTATGCTCAACAGAATTATCCCTCTCAACCAGCAACTCAACCAACTGCTTCCAACACACCTTCACAGCCACAACCTCAACAAAATCAATTGGTTCCATACAGCAACAATGCTCAAGCATATGTCAGTGAAGCGACTGAGGAAACAGATCCGTTTGAAGCATTGCAACAAGGATTTGTGATGATTGCTAATGCTTTTGGCCGTTACACCAACAAATCCAACAATCGTATTCGTTCCTCATCTAACACACGGACTCAAGCTGTTGTGAACAATGGACGTGTTGAAGTTCAGAATCGTGATTATGGTCGTCAGATGGGCGGTGGTCAAGGGTTTAATGTTGTGGGTAGGAATAACAACAGAGCTCAAGTGGTGGAACAGGGAAATGCTCAGAATCGGTTAAATGGTCTTAGATGCTACAACTGCAATGAGAAGGGACACCTGGCTAATGCATGCCCAAAGCCAAGGACTAGGGGCAGTGCTTATTTCAAAGAGGCTTTACTGTTGGCTCTTAAGGATGAAGCTGGTGGATCTCTCACAGACAAAGAACAGAGCTTTATGGCAGATGCAGACTCAGATGATGATATGGAGGACTTGCAGGCTAATGCAGCTGTTATGTTGATGGCTAATATGCATGAGTTGCACATGAGTGATACAGGCCCAGTGTATGACACTGATGGCTTGTCTCAGGTACCCGAACAAACCATCATCATATCTGAACTAATATCTCCGCCAATATCTGAATCCGGCACGGATCAGACTGTTCAAAATGAGTCTTCTACATCTCTTTCTGATGATTTTCAAGTTAACCCTGTAGTTACATTTGACGATCAAGATGACCTTATGGTTTCCTTTGATAATCAAATTGACTCCGTGGTCGTACTTGAGGATCTAAAGAATGATCATGTTGAGACTCACGTTGAACAAGATGATCTGTTGCCTCATCCGGATTTTGCTCGGTTAATTCAAGACCATAAAATCAAAATGGAGGAATGTTATGCATTAAATCTGTCCTTAAAAAGTAAAAATGCACTGTTAACCAAGGATTTTGAATGCTTACAAATGCAACTCAACTTTTTCAAAACTCAAGAAAACCGTGAAAAAGGTTTTGAAGCCGCTTTTGCAAAATCTCATCAAAACGAAAAATATTTAGAGAGACAGATGCGTGATCTAGCCGCCTCGAAGAATGCTTTGTTGTCTGAATTAGAACAACTGAAACACGAACATAAAAAGCAAATTAACGCTTTCACCTTGGAAAATCAAAAAGCTAAGGCTGAGTTGTTAAATTGTCAAAAACAGTTCTCCGCATACAAAAAGCATTCAACGAATCGGGTAGATGACCTTCTTGACGAAATTCTCGGCTTGCAAAACAAACTTAAAGAGTTTAAAACTGTTGTTTACAAACATGGTGAATCCGTAACAGCTATTGAAAAGTTTACCTTAAAACCCAATCCAAAAGGATATGGAAAAAATCTAGCTGATTACAAACCAAAGCTTTCATTAAAAACATTCAAACCAACTCCTGAAGTTTCCAGTGCAGAATACAAAATTGATAATACTGTCATGAGTGTTGTTGAATATCATCGTCAAGAGGAATTAGATGCAGAAGATGAGAGTCGATCAAAATTAAAAAATGTTGTTTACAACAAACCTTTTAATTATAAAAACGCGGTCACTTTCGTCACACCAACGGATTCTTCTAACACACCAAGGGTTATCATCAAAACACCTGAGTCTTCTAATGTTAATCCCAAAACAGAATTTGCACAAACTTATGGTCCTTTACCTTCCATTAGTGAAGTAAACTCAAAACCTGAAAATCGAAAAATCCTTCGATATTTTGACATTTTCATGGCTGACCTCAAAATTTTACAACATGAGATAGAATATCGCTCTGAAATCAAAGTTGAACATTTTCAATCGCCTCTGGCGCGAGAACAAAGGGACATTTTTCAAAAAAATCTTTTACCTAATGTTAAAAACTTGAAAAGTTGTGCAATTGCCTGGGAAAAGGATTTTCATAAGGAACTTGGGGTAATGAAAAACGTTTTCGAGAAAACAGAAACATCTATTTCTAACACAAAACGCAAAAAGAAACTGTTGAGAAAAGATGTTGATCGACTCTTGGAAGATGTTATCTGTGCTGATATCCATAATGTTGTGTTACTTCATGCCTTGCCATTTGCATCTGATTACATCTCTGCTGATATTGTTGAAACTGTTGTAACTGTTGAGAACACCGATAATGTGCTTCAGATCGAGTCTTTAAAAGCTGAAAATAAACGATTACACATGGAAATTTACAATGCAAAATGTCGTCTTCATTGGTGTGAAAAAGATATTCACAACCATCAACTTAGTTTTCAAAAGAAAATCGCTCAATTGAGTGCAAAATCTTCTGATCCTAAAATTGATCAACTGGATGATCAAAACGTGTCTTTGAAAAGTCAAATCTCAAAATATGAACAAGAACTTTTAAAAGTTAAACAGGAATATGGTGTCATATTTGATTTACTCAAAAAGACTCGACTTGAAGCATCTAACGAACTTGATCACTATCTTGCTCACACTAGAGAAGTAATGAATTTTGCTGGTAATATTCGTTCTGAAAATCAAGATCTGATTCACACCATCTCTAAGTTACGGGAAATGTTAGGAAAGTATGAACAACTTCCGCCTACTGTGATTAAGAGATTAGCAACAGTCACACTTAGTAATCGTGAACCTAGAATTCCCACTGCCAAATCACAAGTTGCTAATGTGTTTCCCTCTACTGAAACAGGAATAGTTGCATCTTTTCCAAACGTCCGCACTTCACAGCCTAGGAGCACTCAATCAAAGAATAGGAAGTTGCGACCTAAGAAAAGATCAATAAGGAATGCTAAAGTAGAAGAACACCCTAGGACTCTGAATAAAACTCATGTTACTTCCACTATAGATGTTGCGTCTGGCAAATGTAATACAAATAGTGATGTAACGAATGCTAAACCGTTAAGTATTTTTGATATTCAGTCTGATGCACCTTGTGTTATTTGTCGAAAGCGTATGAATTCTGATTGTCATGGCAAATGTGTTGCTAAAGCTATAATCTCTCGATTACAAAATCCTAAGAATCGGAATACCTCTAGGCCCACTAATCATTCTAAGTCTGTGCTTGGTAGACCGCCTTCTTTAGATTCTAAAGCAACCATTGCTATCACAGTAGCTCCCGCTTCACCTCCCAAGAATGTAGTACCACCTAGTGTTTTCACTAAGACTAAAGCAAATAGTAGTTATAGATGGCAGAAATGGATATATAACACACTAGGATTTAAATGGATGCCTAAAATTCTCAATGTGTGTATGTCTAACATACCTGCTTCGGAACCCTCTAACATTTCGGGTTCCACATCTACTTCTATTCCATCTGTGTCGTCTGTGTGTAATGCAGGTGATACAGATCATTCTCTGGATTGTTGATAGCGGATGTTCCCGACACATGACAGGCAACCTTAAACTGTTATCAAACTTTATTGCAAAGTTCATTGGCACTGTCAGATTCGGGAACGATCACTTCGCAGCCATCATGGGCTACGGAGATTATGTCAATGGGAACATCGAAATCAGCAGGGTTTACTATGTGGAAGGCCTCGGTCACAATCTGTTTTCAGTAGGTCAATTTTGTGATGGAGATTTGGAGGTTGCTTTCAGGGAGAAAACATGTTTCATTCGTGATCTACATGGAAATGACCTTATGTCTGGCTCGCGTAATTCTAGTCTCTACACTATCTCTATGCAAGACATGGTTGCTTCCTCTCCCATTTGCTTACTTTCAAAGGCAACATCTACAAAATCCTGGCTATGGCACCGTCATCTCTCACATCTAAACTTTCAAACCATCACCAACCTTGCTCGACACAAACTAGTTGAAGGACTCCCACGATTTCGGTATTCAAAAGATCACCTTTGCTCAGCCTGTGAACAAGGGAAAAGAACTCGTGCTCATTTTCCTTCAAAGGTGGAACACAGCTCTCAGCACGTGCTTCATCTTCTTCACATGGATTTGTGTGGCCTGATGCGCGTGCAAACGATCAATGGCAAACGCTACATCTTAGTAATTGTTGATGACTACTCACGATGGACTTGGGTCTACTTTCTTCGTAGCAAAGACCAAGCTCCACAAATGATCATCACCTTTCTCACAAAGATACAGGTTCAGCTTCGCAACACCGTCAGAATTATTCGGACAGACAAAGGAACTGAATTTGTTAACCAAACCCTTCGTGAATTTTATGAGAAAGTGGGAATTCAGCATCAAACATCTATTGCACGGACACCTGAACAAAACGGAGTTGTTGAAAGACGTAACCGAACGTTAGTGGAAGCTGCAAGAACAATGTTAATCAATGCTAAACTTCCAGATTACTTATGGGCAGAAGCTGTATCTACTGCATGCTATACTCAAAACCGTTCTATGATCACAAAACGCCACAACAAAACACCTTTCGAGCTTGTCCACAACTATAAACCGAACCTCAAACACTTTCATGTATTTGGATCCCTTTGCTATCCGAATAATGATCGTGATGATTTTGGAAAGCTCAAAGCAAAAGCTGATATTGGAGTCTTTATTGGATACTGTGACAATTCTAAAGGTTTCCGAATCTGGAATCTTCGAACTAAGGAGGTAATGGAAACGATTCATGCTCATTTCGATGAACTCACGGAAATGGCTTCTGAGTATAACAGCTTAGAACCCGGACACAACCGTTTAAACTTCCCTCAACCCCCATCATCAGCTGAACAAAGCCCCCAGCTAACTCGTCAACAAATGGAAAGGTTATTTGCTCCTCTGTTCTGTGACGATATTGATGAACGTGCTCCAGGTGTATCCGCTGTTTCCGCTGCACAACATGATAATATTCCTATACCTGATACACCTGCTACAACAACTACTGTTGAAGATGCATGATACCGATGGGCCTGATGGGTCGAGCCCAGTGGACCAACGAGCTATTCACGAGAATGAGGCCAGTGGGCTAAGTGGCTGAAGAAACAAATTATGGTAGCAAGATCCCATCCAACCAAATTCAAAGGAGAAGTTGAAGTCAATTACAGTTCTATTTTTGGTTCTAGATTATTATGCCTTTTATTACGTTTCTTGGTTCTCAAGTTTAGGGATTTAGAATTATCTTGTGTTTTTGTTTCCTATTTATATGGTGTAAAACTCCTTGGTTGGTTATTAGATTATTGAAGTTTCATATTAAACACGTCTTTGTGTTCTCTTACTCGGTTGGCCGAGAAGGATTTTCCGACGACTAGCAACTTGGTTGGCCAAGTGCTCGCCGCCGCTAGGTTTCAGTCCTAGGGTTCTACTTTCCTCCCAACATCCTTATCAAGTGGTATCAGTAAACCAGGGATCTCAAGATGTCGACACGGGGAAGAGATCATCGTCGCCAACAACCTAGAAACACCGCCACAGGGACCAGCGGTCATGCTACTCGTGATCCCCGTGATGTTGAGATTGAACGACTCCGTGAAAGGATTCGGGAGCTCGAAATTAATCCTTTTAATCGTTATGAAAGGCAGTTTGAAAACACCCCGAACCGATCCGCTGTAGACGAAACGGAAGAGGATGACTTTGAAAATTTTTTTCATGAATCGCCACCACAAACACCTCCACGACACCACCGCCAGCCACCAGCACCAACACCGCACCACCCTACGGATCCCTTGCGATCTTTAGGCATCCGCACTGACATTCCAGAATTCGATGGCAAGCTCCACCCCGATGATTTCCTTGACTGGTTACAAACAGTCGAGAGAATCTTCGACCTTCGCGACATCCCTGACAACGTGAAGGTCAAATTGGTTGCTATCAAGCTAAAAAAATATGCATCTTTATGGTGGGAGAACATACAACAACAACGGTATCGAAACGGTAAACACAAAATCTCATCCTGGGATAAGATGCAGCGCCTCCTACGTGCCAAATTTCTTCCACTTACTTTCAAACAGGACGCTTATCTTGACTACCAAAACCTCCGACAAGGATCTATGTCTGTAGAAGATCTTATTACTGAGTTTGAACGGATGCGTTTACGTTGCGGGGCTGAAGAAGATGAAGAGCAAGTGATCGCCCGTTTTTTGGGTGTGCTTCGACCTGACATCGCCGACGCGGTTTCGCTTACACAATATTATTCTTTTTCAGATGTATGCAGATTGGCTTTACGAGTTGAACAACAAAACACACGCAAGACCAAATCAGTTGGCCGATTCCAACCCTCTACTCGTACCCCAACTCAACCACAATTCGCCCTAAAACCTGGACCGAGCAAAACTGAAACGCCAACCGTTACCACCGCCCCAACTGATACTTCAGGCCCTCTACGTTGTTTCAAGTGCCAAGGTTTGGGTCACCTCAAACGTGACTACCCGAACAAACAACTTGTGGCATTTGTTGAAGATGTTGAACCTAAATATGACACCGAGAATGAAGATGCATCTGTGACACTTTACCCAGATCAAGGCGAAGCACTTATTGTCCGAAAGGTATTAACTTCTGTTGTCACACCTCCGGATAATGACACTACGTGGCTGCGACATAACATCTTTCATACTCAATGCACTTCCAAGGGTCGTGTTTGTACCGTAATTATCGACGGTGGAAGCTGTGAAAACATGGTCGCTAAAACCATGGTCGACAAACTTGGGTTACCTACCACGGACCACCCCGACCCGTACCAACTTACGTGGTTCCGGAAAGGTAATCTTGTTAAAGTCACACAACGATGTTTGGTTGCTTTTTCCATCGGCAACAAATACAAAGATGAATTACGGTGTGAAGTTGTTCCAATGGACGCGTGCCACTTATTACTAGGACGCCCGTGGCTCTACGACCATAAAGTCAAGCATGACGGTTTTCGTAACACCTACTCCTTCCACAAGGACGGTCTTCACGTCACGTTGGCCCCTCTACATCCTAAGGACGCGACACCAGAGGTAACACCCCTGACGAAGAATGACATTGTTGGTCTTGCTCGCCAATCACCTCCGGGTCCAATACTTGGCTTGGTTGTACTTGAAGAAAACCCACCAATTACTGACGTTCCACATGAGGTACTTCCATTACTCACTGAATTCTCCGATATTTTCCCCGATGATATTCCTGCAGGATTACCGCTCATGCGGGACATCCAACATTGCATCGATCTCATTCCTGGTGCAACAATTCCAAACAAACCTGCATACCGCATGAACCCGAAGGAATTTGCAGAGTTGCATCGTCAAGTTCAAGAACTATTAGACAAGGGTTTGATACGTGAAAGCATGAGCCCATGTGCCGTTCCCGCCTTACTTGTTCCAAAACCAAATGGCACGTTTCGTATGTGCATTGACAGCCGCGCGGTTAACAAAATTACAATCAAATACCGTTTTCCAATTCCCCGCTTTGATGACCTGTTGGATCATCTCCATGGCGCTTCCGTCTTTTCCAAGATTGACCTACGGAGTGGCTACCATCAAATACGGTTACGTGCAGGGGACGAATGGAAAACTGCGTTTAAAACGCGTGATGGTCTTTATGAATGGATGGTCATGCCATTCGGTTTGTCCAATGCTCCTAGCACGTTCATGCGATTGATGAATCATATTTTCCAAAATCTTATTGGCAAATGTGTCGTCGTTTACTTCGATGATATTTTGGTTTTTAGCACGAATTTGGAATCCCATTTGCAACATTTGCGTGACATCTTTCTTATATTGCGGGAACAGAAGTTGTTTGCTAATCACAAAAAGTGCCACTTTGTGACTACGGAGGTTATATTTTTGGGTTACTTGGTGTCAGGAAACGGCATTCGTATGGACTCTACCAAAGTCGAAGCTATTACCACCTGGCCTACTCCAAAGTCCATGCATGATGTTCGTAGTTTTCACGGCTTGGCATCATTTTATCGACGTTTTATTCGTAATTTTAGTTCCATGGTTGCTCCTATCACCGACTGTTTGAAACAGCCCAAATTCGTCTGGACATTGGAATCTCAGAAATCTTTTGATGCCTTAAAGAAACCGGTCACAGCAGCCCCGGTATTAGCTTTACCCAATTTTGAACATGTTTTTCAAGTCGAATGTGATGCCTCGGGCCTCGGGATTGGGGGCGTGCTGAGCCAACAAAGTCGGCCTATTGCTTTTTTTAGTGAAAAATTTAATGACGCACGCAAACGTTATAGCACGTATGATAAGGAATTTTATGCAATTGTTCGAAGCTTAGAGTATTGGCGCCACTACTTACTACCTAATGAATTCATCCTTTATTCGGATCATCAAGCATTGCGCTTCATCCAAGGGCAGGCCAAATTAAACCCGCGCCATGCTAAGTGGGTTGAGATGCTACAGGATTTTTCATTTGTCATTCGTCATAAAGCTGGGAGTGCGAATACGGTGGCTGATGCCCTTAGTCGGCGTCCCGTTTTGACCATCACATCTACTGTTCAGGTGGAGGGATTTGAGAATCTCAAACTGTTATACGTGGATGACCCGGATTTTAAAGATTTATGGAATAAATGCAACACTACCCCATTTCGTGATTATGTTCGCCGTGACGGTTTCCTATTCAAAGGTCGCCGTCTATGTGTCCCACTTTCTTCGGTTCGGGAAGCCATCATTCTTGAAGCTCATCAGGGAGGTTTAGCGGGTCATTTCGGGCGCGACAAAACGGTTGCAATGGTTTCTGAACGTTTTTTTTGGCCCAAGCTTGTTAACGATGTCATGAAAGTGTTAAGTTGTTGTCGCATTTGTCGTCTTGCAAAGACTCATCACACTAATCAAGGCCTCTACACTCCGCTCCCCACACCAAATGGTCCTTGGGAGGACGTTTCCATTGATTTTGTTCTTGGTTTACCTTTGACACAACGCAAAAAGGATTCCATCATGGTGGTGGTCGACCGTTTTTCGAAGATGGCGCATTTTCTTCCTTGTTCAAAAACATATGATGCATCTCAGGTGGCTCGTTTATATTTTGCTGAGATCGTGAGATTGCATGGTGTTCCCAAGACTATTACTTCGGATAGAGATGTCAAGTTCGTTAGCCATTTCTGGCGTACCTTATGGAAGCACTCTGGCGCCAACTTGCAATTTAGCTCCTCTCATCACCCGCAAACGGATGGACAAACGGAGGTCACAAACCGGAGTTTAGGGAATTTGCTTCGTTCTTTAGTTGGTGATAATAAGAAACAGTGGGATCTCGTCCTTCCTCAAGCTGAATTCGCATATAACCGTTCCTCACATAGCTCGACAGGCCGCAGCCCATTTTTGGTGGTTTACGGACGCAATCCTTTTACACCTTTGGACCTAGCACCTTTACCCACTGTTGATTCTTATAGTGTTGAAGGAGAAGCTCAAGCCACTCAAATCAAAGCTTTACATGAACAAGTTCGTGACCAAATCACGAAACATAACTTACAATATCAGGCACGTGCTAACAAACATCGCAAGCGTGTTGTTTTCCATGAGGGTGATTTAGTTTGGATTTACTTGCGTAAAGACCGTTTTCCCCCGGGTCGTTATGGAAAGTTACAGGATCGTGCCGATGGTCCATTTCGTGTGTTAAAGCGTATCAATGATAATGCATATAAGCTCGATTTGCCTGGGTCGTATGGAGTTTCTGCCACTTTTAATGTTGCTGACTTGGCACCTTATGTTGACGCAGATGATTTTCATGAAGACTCGGGGACGAGTCGTCTTTTAGAGGGGGAGGATGATACCGATGGGCCTGATGGGTCGAGCCCAGTGGACCAACGAGCTATTCACGAGAATGAGGCCAGTGGGCTAAGTGGCTGAAGAAACAAATTATGGTAACAAGATCCCATCCAACCAAATTCAAAGGAGAAGTTGAAGTCAATTACAGTTCTATTTTTGGTTCTAGATTATTATGCCTTTTATTACGTTTCTTGGTTCTCAAGTTTAGGGATTTAGAATTATCTTGTGTTTTTGTTTCCTATTTATATGGTGTAAAACTCCTTGGTTGGTTGGTTAATGATTATTGAAGTTTCATATTAAACACGTCTTTGTGTTCTCTTACTCGGTTGGCCGAGAAGGATTTTCCGACGACTAGCAACTTGGTTGGCCAAGTGCTCGCCGCCGCTAGGTTTCAGTCCTAGGGTTCTACTTTCCTCCCAACATCCTTATCAATGCACCTACACCAGTTGACTCCAACACAATAGTTGAACACACCGCTTCCAACAATGATGAACCAGCTTATGATATTCTGAATGAAGTACCCCCACCTGCAGATTTTGATCCAAATGCGTTCTTCAACCCGTTTGCTAATGAGACTGCTACACCAGATGTCGCGGAATCTTCAACAAACCATTTGAATCCTCAGAATCTGCACAATGTATACCAACATCAACCCTCTACACACCGATGGACAAAAGACCATCCTCTGGCTAACATTATTGGCAACCCGAATCAACCAGTCGTTACGAGACAACGTCTTCACACAGACGGTGAACATTGCATTTATGCACTCACTGTCTGCCAATCTGAACCTAAAAACATTAAAGACGCAATGACAAAAGACAATTGGATTGAATCCATGCAGGAAGAACTCAACCAATTCAAACATCTTGAACTATGGGAACTGGTTGAAAGACCAACAGGGGTCTACGTCATTGGTCTAAAATGGATTTGGAAAAACAAATTGGATGCTGAAGGGAACGTCATCCGAAACAAGTCACGTCTAGTTGCTAAGGGTTATCGTCAGGAAGAGGGAATAGACTTTGAAGAATCTTTTGCTCCGGTTGCTCGTCTTGAGGCTGTTCGGATATTTCTCGCGTTCGCTGCTCACATGAACATGACGGTCTATCAGATGGATGTCAAAACGGCGTTTCTCAATGGACAACTTAAAGAAACGGTCTATGTCAGCCAACCAGATGGATTCGTTGATCCTGAGTTCCCGAACCATGTCTACAAACTGAACAAAGCTCTTTATGGTCTCAAACAAGCCCCTCGGGCATGCTATCATCTTTCCTCATTGCCAATAATTTCACCAAAGGCTCGGTTGACCCAACTCTTTTTATACAATATCACGGGGCACATATCTTAATTGTTCAAATTTACGTGGATGACATCATTTTTGGGTCAACACATAAAAAGTTTTCAACCGCTTTTGCAAAACTAATGAAGAAAAATTTTGAAATGTCCATGATGGGTGAACTCACGTTCTTTCTAGGACTGCAAGTTCATCAATCACCCCGTGGTATTTTCTTGAGTCAGTCCAAATATGCCCTTGAACTGTTAAACAAATTTGGAATGACAACCTGTGATACTTATGCCACACCAATGGCTCATACCAAGAAGTTAGATGCTGATTTACATGGGAAATTGGTTGACCCTACCAAATACCGAAGTATTATTGGGTCCCTCATGTATCTAACAGCTAGCAGACCTGATATTGTCTTTGCCGTTTATCTATGCTCCTGTTATCAGTCGCGACCAACTGAAACCCACCTCTCTGAGGCTAAAAGAATCCTCCGATACATCAAGGGAACCATTAACTTGGGGATCTGGTATCCGAAGGATTCTGGTTTTGAACTAATTGCTTTTTCAGACGCTGACCACGCAGGATGCTTAGACTCAAGGAAAAGTACTTCAGGAGCTCTACAATTTCTTGGTGATAAACTGGTGTCTTGGCAATCAAAGAAGCAGGATTGTACATCGATGTCATCAACCGAAGCAGAATATGTAGCCATGTCCGCGTGTTGTGCTCAATTCATCTGGATGAGAACACAACTCAAAGACTATGGTTACGTATTTGACAGAATCCCGATGTACTGCGACAATCGGAGTGCCATTGCAATCTCGTGCAACTCAGTTCAGCACTCGAAATCAAAGCACATCGATCTACGCTATCATTTCATCAAGGACCACGTGGAACAGGGTACCGTTGAATTATACTTTGTGGGTACTGAATACCAATTGGCAGATCTGCTCACCAAAGCCTTGCCTCCCGCTAGGTTTAATGAGTTGGTCCACCGAATTGGTATGAGGTGTTTGACTCAAGAGGAATTGGATGACCTCTTAAAACATTCTTAAAAAACCTGTCAAACACCAAAACATCTTCTGTAAATATTTTTTCAAAACCAAAATACAAAAATATAAAATCCGATAAAACAACAAAAATATTCTCCTAATCTATCTTTCTTTCAACATGGCAAGTACATTTCTTCCGTCAACACTTTAATCTTTCAAAATTCAGTATTTTTTCCGATCAAGTGTTGAGGGGGAGAAAATAATCTCTTAACTGTCTAAAAACATCAGTGTACTTGCATGTTATCACATCTCGGTTGATTCTTTTACAAATGGTGGTACACTTTCTGGTTTAAAGACACTCCTCGGACTTAAATTAATAACCTTTCATTATTTTCTCAAGTCGAGGGGGAGTGTCGTCATGTTTCTTTCCTAAAAATCTTTGTTTGGTAACCAAAATGGAAGTTAAAAGGCTTTGTTTGAAAAAAGGAAAAGGTGGAGGGACCAAAACTGTCAAAAGGTTAAACTCACTTTTAATAAAATACACCTCCACCTAACTTACAACTCACATTTATTATCATCAAACTAATCCTACGCCTAAAATTCGCTCATCAAATCCGTGTTTCAGATCTTCAATTTGTAAGTGTTTTTGTGTTCCTAACAAGATTACAAACAATGTTTTCAAATCGTTTTAAATGTTAACGGTTAGATATTAACCTATGGTCGATCTTGTGTTCTACGCGTATGCGTATGAACACATAATCTTGTTTATGTGTTTGTGGCTAAAACGATAGTGTCAAAATGTGTTAACAACATCAATGATACGTTTTCTATCCTCAAAACGAACCCAGATTCACGAATTAAATGAGTTTGAAAATTAGGGTTTATGCGTGGTTTTGGGTATTTTCAAATGTGAATGTTTTTGGTCAAAAAGATTGTTGGGTTATGTTCTTATGATGATGAATTGATGATTTCCTTGCTTTATAACCACCCAGAAACTCCAAATCATCAACAATTTGGAATTAGGGTTTAAAGTTCTTAAGTTTGGGTATTTTTGATTCACCATGAATTGGGTGTTATAACTTGGTATATAGACTTCCTCAACACTCTTAAACTACCAGAAAATGTTTGGTGCATATTCCATGGCTAGATCTCATACGCGTAGATTTAGGGTTTAGACTACGCGTATGCAGTTCTACGCGTAACTGTTAAAATGTGCAAATATGTTTTGATCTGTCATAAAATGAATATTATGTGTTTAACTTTGACGATATGATGTTCTATTTCAGGCTTGCTACACTTAATATTCAGAATCAAGGTTGTTGTTAATCTACGCATAAGGATCACCTTACGCGTAGCTTGTTATGCGTAAGATTAGTCTTACGCGTAGCGTCTACGCATAAGGTTCTACATATGGGACTACGCGTATCCTGTGAAGGATATGCGTAAACAGTGCCTCTACGCATAAGGTCAACTCTTACGAGTAACCTTACGCGTAAGGTTAATATATGCCTACGCATAAGCTCTACGCATTAGGTCTCCTTTTCCTACGCGTAATATTTCTTACGCGTAAGTTAGGACTCTACGCGTAAGTTTACGCCTACGCATATATCATTCCTGTCTACGCATAACTTTACCAATCCTACGCATAAGCCGAGATCATACCTTCGTTATGAATTGTTACGTGTACAAACTTGTAAATAAAATAATCATATCATCACGAATCCTAAAATGTCACTAATAAACTGAAATCGTTTGATATGTTGTGAACAATAAGTGATAAAATAAACTTTAAAACTTAAAGTTAACTAACTCACGATACATTTCACGACGTCATTGGACCATTGAATATAAAAGTGACTTAGGACTCGTAACAATCATTGACACTGTACATTCAATAACTAGACAATAAGACCTTCTGTTGACTAACATTATGTCTTTCGATATGTTGGTTCTTTTGGCTAATGTTATTTCAGATCACGACATGGCTGAACAAATGAATGTGGATGCATTTGAAGTTCTCTCCATTGCTGATATCTATCCTCATGGCTATCCAATGAAGATTGGAAAGAATAATCTTCGTGTTGACTTCGACACCCTCACTTGCTCAGAATCTTCGTGTCTAATTGCTGTTGATATTCTGAAGACTCATCCGTATCAGAATATGCTCACTCACTCTGCAACTGTCCCTGAGATCTATATCCAACAGTTCTGGAACACTATGGAAAGGGTCAAAGGACGGACTGCTGTGACGGTGACTCTGAATCACAAACAAGTCACCATTACACCTGCAGACTTAGGGGTTGTTCTCCTAATTCCTGAAGTCGATCCAACCAAACTATATGCCACACCTGCTGAAGAGCTCACTCTCCAATTCTTAATCGATATCGGTTATGACGAGGCTACAGGAGTAATCACCAAGCATTCTCACGTAGAGCTTAAGAGTATTCCTCAACCCTGGAGAACTCTCTACATGATCATCACCAAGTCTGTTTCTGGTCGTGACAGTGGCTATGAGCATCCTAAGCTCATGGAACTGCAAATATTTTGGGCATTGGTCAACATGAAACACATCGCTATCGAAGCTCTGATTTGGGATGACATGACGTCATTTCTCAACAAACTTGGCTCAAAGATTCCCTACATCAGATATACTAAACTGTTGATCCAGAGAGCACTTGGACTTCATCCTGATATTCCCAAGAGGCTCAATGACCCCGACAATCACTATATGTTGACGGAACCTATTCTATCTGTCAGAATCAAGGAATCGTCTACAAAGAAACAAGGTGCTGTGTTGCCAGATTTCCTTCTAACTGAAGATGTCAGAAAGCTCGAAACGTACAAAAGGTATCTGGAAGCAGTCAGACAAGGCAAAGTTGGTCATCTCGACGAAAAATCTTCTGGAACACCTGTAAGGAGAACCAGAAAAGGAAGTGCTGGAAGTGTCACAAGTTCAGATAGTCAAAGAAATGTTCCAAAGAAGAAACCTATTCCAAAGAGGAAATCTACCACTAAGAAGAAAGTTCCTTCTCAGGAAGCCACTCCGATCCTTTCACCTGAACCGCAAAGACAGCTCAAGGTCGAGGACTCTGAGGCTACTGACACAGATGAAGAGATCTTATACTCTGAAACTGCAAAGGACGAAAATCCCTCAGTACCAAAACCTCCAAGTCCTCAAACTAATAAAGGAAAAGGCAATACTTCTGCACTTGTGTCACAGGATGAAAGCTCTGAAGAAGATGAAGAGCAACTGGATCAATCATACAGGAAGAAGTTTCACAACGTCAGACACCTTCAAAAGGCCGAAGAATTTGCTAAAGATCAAATGGGTGGCCCCGGAGGATCAAGTGGTGCTGTCCACTCCTCTCCAGATCCTGATGCGGTTAATCGACCCGATAAGGGATCTGGTGCCACCACTCTTGTGCAACTACAAAAGCCTGTTGAGGACACTATTGTGTATGATTTTGAGAAACAGGTAACTGAAAAAGAAAAGTCTAGAGATGACGAGGATGATTATACAAAGTTTCTTCTAGACAGTCCAACACACTCAAAGGAGAAAACCTCAGAAACTCCTAAGGACCTGAAGTCTCCTCATGTCTCCTCATCATCAGACTCTTCATCTCACTCATCACAACCACCATCAACGAAGTCAACCAGATCATCATCCAAATCAATGAAGAAACCACCTAAATCTTGGATTTCTCAGACTCATAAAAAGATTGTGAAAGCTGTCCAACAAGTCAGAAAGAAGGACATACTTTACAGAAAAATGAATTGGTTTGCTGACCAAATTCAGTACTTAAATGATGAGAAAGACAAGATGGAGAAAGAAAGGGAATTTGTTCAGAAGTTCATGAAGAGTCATCAAAAGGAGGAACTGAACGAAATGATCGAAGGTTACACTGTTAGGAATTAGAAATTCCCAGTATTAAAGAGTCGGTCACCTCAAGTATATGTAATCGTTAGAAAGCTCGTAGTCGTAGTTCTTTTAAGTTAAGTAGTAATTTAGTTAAGTAACACCGTGGAGGACGGACGGGTCTTTACCCACTGTATGCCTGATCCACAGCCCAAAGTGTGGCGAGTTATGTAAGACTATAAATACTCTCTACCTTCCAAGGTAGAGAGTTGGAGCTCATAATAATATCTTTCACTTTCTCTCACTAAGTTCCCTAAACCTTTAACTTTCTCTCTCTAGAATTCCATCTATATGCTACTTTGTGTTATGGTTTGATGTGTATGTGACAAGTTATATCTTACAATTGGTATCAAGAGCCATGGTTAGATCATATCTTGCACATCTTTGGATTTATAGTGGTTTTTAGGTGGTTTTTGAGTTTGAAAAAGTTTAGTGGTTTTTGCACCATTTGGTTGATTTCTTGTGTTAAAGTTTGAATTTTGTTGGTACTTTTATGTTTAGAATCATCAAAAGTGTTTAGGTTTTCATTTGGTAAGCTTGAATCATCTTGGTTGGGTTGTTTTTGGATTGAAAAGTGAAGTTTATTTGGTTTTTCAAGCTACCGACTTAGCTCTCGGACTATTTTCTTGGTAGCGACTTGCTTCACAGTTTTGTAGCGACTTACAGTGTTAAAGCTAGCGAGTTAGATCTAGCGAGTTAAAGTACAAGTAGTGGACTCTCCACTACGGGTAGCGACTTGTGGTAGCGACTTGGTCTGTAGCGAGTTGCTCTTTAGCGACTTGCATCTCTAGCGACTTGTGTAGCGAATTGCTGCCAAAATTTGGCTAGCGACTTGGTCTGTAGCGAGTTACTACTTAGCGACTTGCCTTCTGTCTAGCGACTTGGGATTCTAGCGACTTGGCTGTCTAGCGAGTTAATTGGTAGCGACTTAGTGCATCTGTTTCTAGCGACTTAGTGCATTTGTTTCTAGCGACTTAGAGCATTATCATCTAGCGACTTGAGTGATTGTTTACGGTTTTCTCTTGATTTAGTAAAATCCCGTGAAAGAATCTATTTCCCGGTTTAATCATAGAGTTATAAAATCCCGTATAATCTGTTAACATGTCTACCAACGTCCCTATTGTCATCTCCACTGTTGCCGAGGATGTTCAAGCAGCTAGCTCAGATACTCGTCCACCCATGCTTGACAGAACTGACTACGATTCTTGGGCTCAACGAATCAGATTGTATTGCCTTGGAAAGGAAAATGGTGTCAACATTCTCAAATCCATTGATGAAGGACCATATCGAGTTGAGACAACTAGAGACATACTTGATACTAATGATGATGTAACTCCTATTTACGGAATGGACAGACCTAAAATGTATGATGAGCTTGATGATAAGGAGAAAAAGAGATTCGATGCAGATATCAGGGCTTCTAACATTGTTCTTCAAGGTCTTCCTAAAGACATCTACAAGCTGATCAATCACAACACCGATGCAAAGGCAGTATGGGATAATGTCAAGATGCTTCTCTCAGGATCAGAATTAACTATGGAAGACAGAGAATCCCAACTCTATGACGAATTTGAGCACTTCAAGATGAAACCAGATGAGAATGTCTATGAGTACTATGTGAGATTTCATAAGTTAGTTAATGACATGAGGAACATCAGAATGACTATGCCTAACATTCAGTTGAATTCAAAATTTGTGAACAACATGAATCCCGAATGGCACAAGTTTGTTACCGCTGTGAAGCTTACTAAAGGATTGAAGAACACAAACTATGAGCAACTCTATGCCTTCCTCCTTCAGAATGAGAGACATGCTATGTTTGAAAAATTGATTCTCAATCAGTTCAAAACCAACCAGGGAGAGACAAGCTCGTCTAATGACTCAACAGCCTTCTACTCAAACATCGGAATCACAACCAAAGCATCACAAGTCATACCCTTGGGGAATGGTAATCACAAACTCATTCCTGATCCCATGTTCAAACAAGCTGATGCTGATGCACACGTGGGTAACATCATCAATCAACTAGCTCTTCTCATTAGTCAAAACATGAATTCTCTCCCACAAACCAACAACAACCTCAGAACTGCATCTAACCCACATAATCAAGCCACTGTTAAAGATGGAAGGATCGTGGTGCAACCAGTTCAGGAAAGACAGTATGATCAGGGAAGAGGTGGAGCTGGGAGAGGTTATGTTGGAAACCAGAATCGAGGAAGAAATGGTAACCAAGGTCAACCTAAGCCAATCAAATGCTATAACTGTGGTGGTGAAGGACACATTGCAAGGAACTGCACATCTCCAAAGCGTCCACAGAATGCTGATTACTTCAGAGATAAGATGTTGCTGGCACAAGCTCAGGACAATGGTGCTGCGTTGGATGAAGAGGAATTGCTGTTTCTTGCTGAGGGCAATGCCAAGACCTATGATGCAGATGTGGATGAGCAGCCTATTCAGGAGATAGGTCACAATCATCAGAACGCCTTTCAAGTCGCTGACTGTGATGCATACGACTCGGATGTAGATGATGGACCTACTGAACACACAATCTTTATGGCTAGCATCTCTCCAATGGTTTCTCCCAAGATTTCTTCTTCACCACAAACTGGCCCATCCAAGGACAAACTCATCTCAGAGGTATTAAAACTATACGATGATGCTGATGTGCAACAGATGCATGACAAAGTACAATCAACTGAAACTTTTGAATCAAACGTTGAAAATATGGGTAATAACAATATTGTCCCATATGATCAATACGTGAAACAAAGTGAAAGTGAAGTTGTACCAAATGATGCATCTTCTGCAGTCAACAATGCCTATGTCTTTGATGAATACACTGCATGTGCTCCTGATGATTCCATAATTTCTGAACTAAATGCCTATAAAGAACGTGTTGCTATTTATGAACAACGCGCTAAATTTGAGTTGACCACTCGTGAGCAGGAAATGGATGACCAAGTGCGTACAGTAATTAGAAAAAGTAATTTTAGAGAAGAAGTATTGAAACAAGAATTAAATTCTTTGCAAGAAAAACTTTCTAAAACAGCTAAGCAAAAACAAGAACTTCAAGAAAATGTGAAAATGCTTAAGCAAGAATTTAATGCAAAAGAATCAAAGCTCTTGAGAGATTTTTCTAATCTGAAAACTTTGAAAAACAAACTTGAAAACAGGTTGTACATGCAAGGAAACACCATTCAGACTGCTCACATGATCACTAAGCATAGAGTTCTAAGCGATAAGCATAGTGTTCCCATTATAGATAAACCCAACCCTGAGTATGGAAAGATAGCAAAAGCAGCTCAAAGTGTTATCTATGATGGAAATGAGATTCTTAAACCTAGACAAAAACCTAGTTGCTTTGAGTGCACTGAGGATGACAAGAAATTAGATGAAGTAACTAGGGAGAAGATGAATAAGAAACTAAATGATCCTAAGTGCAAAGAGAAGAAAGTAATTATCACTCCCCATGACTACAAGAAGGAAAACTGGATTTCCTTGAACAAGTTTAAGACTCAGACATTGTTGACTCCCGAACAAGTCTTCTGGAAAATGGATTTAGATAAGCAGAAAGCTGAAAATATTGCAGTAACAAACCCTCCACTTTGGAAAATGCCTAGAGCAACTGTGTATCCTCCTAACACACCAATGCATCTTGTTCCTAGAACAATTGCCACTAAAAGCAAGACCTTAATTAGCCAATACGTTATTTTTCAACTATTTGTTGATTTTGAGAAAACTTGCAAGAAAAGGATCACACCCACTGGCATAACTGAAGGAGAAAGGGGTTTTGAACAAATGAAAGAATGTTATTTAACTGAGGTCATGCCTTTCTTTAAACTTCTAAAAGATCACTTTGAGAGTCTTAAAAAGGGGATAGAAACAGATATTAAGGGAATGGAAAAGGAATTTGATGCAATAATAGTTGAAATTAGTGACTATGAGCGTGCACTAAAATATAATGAGATTGAGAGGAAGAACCTGCATACATTGAATGAGAATCTTATTACCGAATGTGTTGCTCAAGATGTCTTTTTCACTGCTTCAAATTGCTCTATTAATGCTTCCAAATTTCATGAACTATCTGTGGCCCTGAAAGTCTCCCATGATCGTGTCATTGAGCTTGAAAAAACCAATTCTAAACTAAATGAGAAAATTGAACTGGATGATCACGACAATTTGGTTAAACATTTTTCTAACCTAGAAGTTGAGTATTTTAATCTACAACTAAAATATCAACATCTCAAAGAAAATGTCAAAACTTCAAATATCAAGACATCTGCAGATGCTCCAGAGTTTGATGCAGTTTTTCAAATTAACAAACGAGATGAACAGATTCAAGCTCAGTGTAACACGATCAGAAAGTTGAAAGCCCAAATCTCTCAATTAAAGGGTCAAACGAACAATATGACAGGCTCCCAAATGCCTCCTCCTTTAGATTCTCAGAATTCTCAAACGTTTCATCTTCAAAACCTAGTAAATGCTTTACAAAAGGAAAACGAAAGTTTCCTAGAAGAAAATGAAAAGGTTAAACGTCATTTCAATGAGTTATTTGAATCAATTAAAGTCACTCGTAACAAAAACAACGAACAAATAGCTTCATTGCAAAAGGAAATTGAGAATCTGAAGAGTCAGGTAAAAGGAAAAATGCCAATGACCAATGGGGAGAATGTTGTATCAAAGGTTCACTCTTGTAAGAAATATGCTTTATCTGTGACATATGTCCCCCCTCATCTAAGGAACAACAAACTTGCCATTCAAACATATTTCTCATCCCTTAAGGATTGCTTAGAATGCCTGCATGAGATTGTTGAAGAGGATAAGCTAGAGAAACCTCATGATAATGCAATTGGACATGCATGCTTATATGCCAAACGATCTCAAGAAATCTTAGAATGTTTGATCACAATATGCCCAAAGACATTAGGTGAGAGAGTTAACCCTTTGATTCCATGCTCAATGCCTAAGGCCAAACATGATATGCACTCGATTCCCAATGGCTTGAATGTGAGGAGTAGTGTACCATTGAGTAGCTCAGATTCTAGATCTGTCAATGCTAGGAAAGTAAACTCAAATGTGCCTTCTAGGAGTACTAGTCTCAGTACCTCTAGTGTTAAGAAAGTGAACCCTAGCGCACCTGCTTGTAGTTCAGATCCCAGCACATCTAAACAGGTGGTGCAAAGAGTAGTAAAACAAACTAATGTTCCCATTCCCTCTACAGGAGTAATCAGTGACATTAAAGGGAGCAGGTCAAAGTCTCAAGACAATACAAGGAATGATAGGACCTCGCAAGCTAAGAATGTCCACTGGAAAAGAGTAGAAGAACAATCTAGGAACTTTACGTTTGAATCGAATAAAACGAATCGTGTTGATTCTAGTATTAGCCATAGGCATACTGTAATTAATTCGAATTCTGATACTATTTGCAAACCTTGTACTGATGTTTGCTTGAATTCTGTTTCTAATCATGAATGTGGTGTTAATGTTCTGCCTAATGATGTTAATTGTCCAGTTAATATTGTTAACGCTAAAGTTCATGCTAGGAAGGCTAAAAGGCAAAAACGTAAGAAAATTAGAAAACAGTGGAAACCCACAGGAAGAACATTCAGTAAAATAGGCTTTTATTGGACACCTGTTGGTCTTAAGACTAATCAGATAATGCCCACTAGAAAATGGATGCCTACTGGTAGAACTATTCCCTTAAGAAGTGATCACACTGTGAACAGGACTAATACTGACACTAGTACTGCATCTATTCACATCGATTCCATTGCCTCACTTTCTGATATGAATTCTTCTATTTCTGATGTGGGTGTTCCAAACATTGTTACTAACCAAATGGAACCCATTCTTGCATGGGGATCCCAATTATCCAGTTATCCATTCTTGTCTGTGTTCAACTGCAGATCGTTCAAATCGTTCTGTGGTACCTGGACTCAGGCTGTTCCAAGCATATGACTGGAGACCGGTCGCGGCTCATGAACTTCGTGAGCAAATTCATCGGGACTGTTAGATTTGGTAACGATCATTTCGGTGCTATTATGGGTTATGGAGATTATGTTGTTGGTGATAGTGTCATCTCTAGAGTGTATTATGTGGAAGGTTTAGGTCATAATCTGTTCTCTGTTGGTCAATTCTGTGATTCTGATCTAGAAGTAGCCTTCAGAAAACATACCTGCTTTGTTAGAGATCTTAATGGTAAGGAACTGTTAAAAGGAACTCGTGGCTCAAACCTTTACACCGTCTCTATCGATGACATGATGAGGGCCTCTCCAATCTGCTTGTTATCTAAGGCTTCAAAAACAAAGTCATGGTTATGGCATCGTCGTCTCAATCACTTGAACTTCGGCACCATCAACGATCTTTCCAGAAAGGACTTAGTTGTAGGTTTACCTAGACTAAAGTATGAAAAGGATCATCTTTGTTCAGCATGTCAATTGGGAAAAAGCAAGAAGTATGCCCATAAACCCAAACCTACTAACTCTGTCACAGAAGTTCTTCATATGCTTCATATGGATTTATGTGGACCAATGAGGGTGCAGAACATCTTTGGGAAGAAATATGTGTTAGTTGTGGTTGATGATTACTCTAGATTCACCTGGGTCAAGTTCTTAAGGACAAAGGATGAAACTCCTGATATCATCATCAAACTCATCAAACAGCTGCAGGTTCGACTTAACAAAACTGTCAGAATTATCAGAACAGACAATGGAACTGAGTTTGTCAACAAACAACTTAGTGAATTCTATGAAAGCGTTGGAATCAGCCATCAAAGAAGTGTTCCACGAACCCCACAACAGAACGGTGTAGTTGAAAGACGAAATCGTACCCTTGTTGAAGCTGCTAGAACAATGCTGATCTACTCAAAGGTTCCAATGTTTCTCTGGTCTGAAGCAATCGCCACTGCATGCTACACACAAAATCGTTCCCTGATTCACACCTCTCATGGAAAAACTCCATATGAACTTGTCCACAACAGAAAACCTAATCTATCTTTCCTTCGTGTGTTTGGTGCCTTGTGCTATCCAACTAATGAGGGTCAAGACTTGGGCAAACTTAGGGCTAAAGCTGACATTGGAGTATTTGTAGGATATGCACCAAACAAAAAGGGATACCGAATCTACAACAAAAGAACCCGAAATATCATGGAAACAATTCACGTTACGTTTGATGAGCTGACCGGTCAAATGGCTCCTGGACACTCCAGCTCAGGACCCGCATTTCAAAACAGTCCTATTGGTTCATCCCTTGTTCCAAACTCCTCTCAAGAAACTCCATATGTACCTCCATCTGAAGATGATGTAAAGAAATTGTTTGATCCCATGTTTGATGAACTGTATGAGTCTACTACTAATAAGGTGCTGATCCCTACAACAGAGGATGCTCATATTCCAGTGAATGAAGTCAATCCATCAGTCTCAATATCTGTAAGTCAAGAAGCACCTGCTGCTGATCCTTCAGTCTCATCAACAAATCATCATTCTTCAAATGTACATCATGGAAATGTTTCTGGCATCAATGATGAAGTTAATCCCTTTGCGACTCCTGAAGATGCTCCATTTGAAAACATATTTGCTACTCCTGAATCATCATCAGAACCATCTTCTTCAGGAGACATCGACTCAGCTACCTCAGTTCCTCAACAAATGCCACATGAACACCTCAGAAAATGGACTCACGATCATCCATTAGACAACATCATTGGAAATCCCTCTCGTCCTGTATCAACCCGGAAGCAACTCGCAACCGATGCCTTATGGTGCTTCTTCAACTCCGTACTATCTAAGATCGAACCAAAAGATGTTAAAACTGCTATGAATGAAGATAGCTGGTTCAATGCTATGCAAGATGAAATTCATGAGTTTGATCGTCTTGATGTATGGGAGTTAGTACCTGCTCCAGACTGTGCTATGATTATAGCTCTAAAATGGATCTTCAAAGTAAAACTTGATGAGCATGGTGATGTGTTGAAGAACAAGGCTCGATTAGTTGCTAAAGGATATCGTCAAGAGGAGGGTATAGACTTTGAAGAATCGTTTGCTCCAGTTGCTCGAATCGAGGCAATCAGAATCTTTCTGGCTAATGCTGCTAGTAAGAACATGGTGGTATATCAGATGGATGTAAAGACGGCATTTCTGAACGGAGATCTTAAAGAAGTCGTCTACGTCAGCCAACCTGAAGGATTTGTGAATCAAGAGCATCCTACTCACGTTTATCGTTTGAAGAAGGCTCTTTACGGTTTAAAGCAAGCTCCAAGGGCATGGTATGATACACTGTCAAAGTTTCTTCTATCAACCGGATTCATCAAAGGAGCAGTTGATCCTACATTGTTCACCAGGAAGTCAGGCAAACATTTGATTCATGTTCAAATTTATGTTGATGATATTATTTTTGCCTCGACTGACCCAATGGAATGTGATCGTTTTTCTAATGAAATGAGTTCAAAGTTTCAAATGTCAATGATGGGACAAATGTCATTTTTCTTGGGATTACAAATTTCACAAAGTCCCGGAGGCATTTTCATAAATCAATCTAAATATGCAACAGAGATTTTAAAGAAATTTGGATTTGATTCATGTGACCCTGTTGACACCCCCATGATTGACCGAACCAAATTAGATGAGGACCTCTCAGGGATCATGATTGACCAAACAAAATATCGGAGTATGATTGGTTCCCTGATGTATCTCACTGCTAGTAGACCAGACATTTTGTTCTCTGTGTGCATGTGTGCTAGATACCAGGCTAAGCCTACTAAAAAGCACCTTGAAGCAGTTAAACGGGTCTTTCGGTATCTCCAAGGAACCATCAATATGGGACTATGGTACCCGAAGGACACCGGTATGTCACTAACGGCCTATGCAGATGCTGATCATGCAGGTTGTCAAGATACACGTCGAAGTACATCTGGAGGTGCTCAATTTTTGGGTGATAAGCTTGTAAGCTGGTCTTCAAAGAAGCAAATGAGTACTTCTATTTCCTCTACAGAGGCTGAATACATAGCCATGTCATCTTGTTGTGCTCAAATCTTATGGATGAGATCTCAATTATCTGACTATGGCTTTGAATTCAACAAAATCCCTCTGTACTGTGATAATAAAAGTGCTATTGCTCTCTCATGCAACAACGTCCAACACTCAAGAGCAAAGCATATCGACATTCGACATCATTTCATCAGGGAACAAGTGGAAAAAGGTGTGGTGGAACTATATTTTGTGAGGTCTGAATATCAGTTAGCGGACATCTTTACCAAAGCTCTTCCAAGAGAACGTTTTGAGTTTATTCTTCCACGTCTTGGTTTGAAAAGCCTTCAACCAGAAACTCTCAAACGTCTTCAGGAGGAAGACGAGGAGTAAAGGTCTATCTTCATCTATCTCTTGTATATATCTATTCGAAAAACAAAATACAAAATTATAAAACCTTCAAAAATCAAATAGAAAAATATAAAACCTTCAAAATCCATAAAAATTTGAAAAATTCGAAAAAAAAAAAAAAAAAAAAAAAAAAAAAAACTACAAAAAATATTGTCATTTTGTCATATTTCTCTCGATTCGATAATATCTACGGTCTTTGTGCTGTCATTCAAAGAATGACACGGGACTTTAGATGTTGTTCGAATTCTTAAAAAAAAAAAAAAAAAAAAAAAAAAAAAAAAAAAAAAAAAAAAAATTGGGAGAAAGAGAAAAAATATGGTTTATTGTCATTTTCAGGCAGTAACCCGGCTTTAAAAGAAAGAACAGAGCCATGTTTTAACATGTTTTCAAATTCCATGCTCTGATTCTATAAACATTTATCTGCTGAAAACCAAATGCTTTGAAAAATAACTCGATCTCTATTTTTGAAAATTATCAGGACTTATTTGTCAAAATCTCTATCTCTCAATCAACAACCTATGTCATTGATTGAGGGGGAGAATGATTTCATTTAAATTAAAAAAGTTATTTGGCATTAAATTGTTTTCAAAAGATATACATGCATGTTTTATCAATGGAGTTTAAAGTCTTAAAATCCGATCAAATCAGTTCAAACGCTTTCATAATCAAGTCACAATTCTCCCTAAAAGCTTTCAAAATCAATTTAAATCTATAAGAGATCACAAATCTCAAATGATTTGATAATTGTGATCGGGGGAGAATGTGTGATTTAAATTGGATTTAAACTGATAAATAGGTAAATGGTTTTATAAGGATGTACATGCTATCCTGCCCACATGTGACAAACGATTTCAAATTTTCCATGCACATGTTGAGGGGGAGCATCTATCTTAAACCTATGATCTGAAATGTGATCAACTTTTCTAAATGTGCAGGTTCCCTCTAGTATGTGCAAAACTCTTTTCAAACCTCGAGGCACATATTGAGGGGGAGCAAATTTATGGAAACCTCATCCTTCCCGGAAATGCTAAATCTACTTGATTTGATGAGGGAAGTGATGTTGATATCTTTTAGAAAATGGTAATCAAAGAAGTTAATTCTTTCTCTTGCCTCCGTGTGCAAAACATTTTCAAATACTTGATGCACATGTTGAGGGGGAGTTCTCGTTCTAAAAATATCAAAAACAATTCAGGTACAAAATGCTTTGATAATATATCACGAGTATCTGAATTGATTTTCAAATGGTTTTCAATTGGATCCAATGGCAGATGAACAATACCAAATTGACCGACCAACTTTACTTTATGTACGGTGATATAAGGATGATAAGGTTAGGTATTGGTTCCCATGATCCGCCAGAACCGGAGGGATCTACCCAGGGACAATCCACTAGTTAGTGTAGAAGTCCTTAGGTATGATGATAAAAGGAGAAAAATGAGATAAGGGAAGAGTGCGGACTAAGACTGAGCTAGTACTGGAATAAACCCAACAAGGTTCTAGTTATGAAGTCTCGGTAAGCACTAAAGTGGTTGAAGAATTAAAAAGAATTGAATGTGAATAGGGTGAAAACAAATAGCCCTCCATTTATTCAACCTTAGGGCAGAAACCGGGTTCAATTCATATGCTACTGATGGTAACATCGGTATTGAAGACAAGACGTCATGGACCCAGTGACGCACTGCACTTCAACTTTCCAAACCACTCAAGTTCCTCTTAAAAGGGCTTGTTTCATTCTCACGGGGAACCAACATTATCTATCGACTTTCTCTTAGAGATGGTTGATATTGAAGAAGGAGACCCTCTCCCTAGTCTCCGTTATAGGATCCAAATATGCACAAATTGAGTCTAGAGCCACGAGATCATCAATAAATCTCATTAGGACACTTTCAATGAAGACTCTCTGTTTCACACAATGTGGAAAGAGAGATTATATCATGAGTCCTACGCATTATCCTTGTGGTATTGCCAGAACATCTGAGTGATGTGTTTACACACTCACAATGAAGATGGAAAGCCTTCTGGAGCCAACATCAAACAAGCTCCTGGTAGGTGGCATGTGAGATCTATTATATGGATCAACCATGTGACAACTGAACAGAAACAATGGGGCGATTCAATTTCTTGAATCAATCCTGGTTCAGGTTAGGGATTGACGGATACCTTTGAAAAACCGGTCTTTGTGCTTATAAACTCTTTTCTTTAGCACATCGACCGTGTACTCATTTTTCAAACCAAAAGGTATTTTTATGATTGATAATTGATTTTCAATAAAACCTTCGTTGTATTGCAAAAACAATTTCTATTGAGCAATACACGATTGTTTTTCAAATCTCTTTTCATCAATCAGTGGACTTAAAATTCGCTGGTTCACTCACTCCGTGTTGTCTTCTTTGAGATGTTCCGGTTTGAGAACAGCTAGAACAGCTGCGAAACCCTGTCAAGGAGATTCTTAGGAATCCTACCTGATCACAGGCAGTACTTGTACTGATCAACGGGGAACCGTGGGCCGTGTACCTCAATTCAACGAAAGTGATCAAAGACACTTTCGTGTGTTTTATTGCTAACTGTTATATGCAGGTACTCCCGACGTTTGCAGCTGATCAGAATGGAGCGGTCAATCCTTAGCCGCATGCTCACTTAACACATTCAACTCAAAGAAATCATGACTAGTGCATCAATGACTCTGATATTTCACACCAAGCTTCTGCTACGCTGCTGCCAATATCATGATTCAACAAAAGCTTCCGCTACTCTGATAAGAAGATTTCATGATCCAGAATGTGAGCATGTCGGTCCCAAAGTCACAACATCACAAAATACCAACACCACAAAGGATGTGTCAGAGATTGTTGATAGCTGATGATCTCCAAAGATGGCTCAAACTTATCATCACGTGGATCAGTAAAAGACCTCCACTTGGAATAACCAAACATGCAATGTGAAGAATCAATGACTACGAGCTTAGGAGCAAAGGATTACATCAAGAATGCAAGATCAATTGTTAAATGTAATATCTATTTGTATTCAATGTAATTTTGGTACATGATTGAGGTGACCTCCCTTAGGGGGAGATTGTTAGGAATTAGAAATTCCCAGTATTAAAGAGTCGGTCACCTCAAGTATATGTAATCGTTAGAAAGCTCGTAGTCGTAGTTCTTTTAAGTTAAGTAGTAATTTAGTTAAGTAACACCGTGGAGGACGGACGGGTCTTTACCCACTGTATGCCTGATCCACAGCCCAAAGTGTGGCGAGTTATGTAAGACTATAAATACTCTCTACCTTCCAAGGTAGAGAGTTGGAGCTCATAATAATATCTTTCACTTTCTCTCACTAAGTTCCCTAAACCTCTAACTTTCTCTCTCTAGAATTCCATCTATATGCTACTTTGTGTTATGGTTTGATGTGTATGTGACAAGTTATATCTTACATACACTAACAAGTACCTTCAGGATATCGTTCCTAAAGTCCAACAGGAACTGGAGAAGACAGCAAGAGATCATACCCACAAGTTTCTTCTCGACACTGTCCCCGGTGTGACTAGAGAAGTATTTTCCAGACAACTCACCCCTAACATCGTCGCATTGGTTAAACATACAATGGCCAAAGAAGCTGATCTCTCTGAATCTGAGTTAATCGCTAAACTAGTGATGCAAATGTCAAAGCGATCTGGAACGTTTACTTCGGATGAAGCTAAATTTTTCGAAAATCTACTTGATTTTCAACTCAGATCATCATGCAAGGAGTCAGCCGATCAACCCAAACGACCAAGAGATGACGATGATAAGGATAAGGACTCTGCACCTAAACGTCAGAAGCAGTCTGGTAAATCTACGTCTATGCCACCTCCTCCACCACGGACTTCTTCTCAACAAAAGTCTCCTCCACCTCGGTCTTCTACTGATAAACCTCGGGACGATTCCGAGTTACCACCCCTGACTCATAAAACAGGTGATTACTTTGAGTATACGTGTGGTGACGATGAAGAGGTCCTTGAGCCCCGACAACAACCCACCTCACCCAAACAAGTGCAGAAACCAGTATCATCATCAAGGTCTTCCAAAAAGAAGAAGAAGACGACTCAGTCTGGAGTTGTATCATGGCTAGATGACGATAAAACCGAAGAGTTTGAATGGTTCTCCACACTTGTCAATCAAACTCCCTACCCTGATGAAGGTCAAGAATTGGTAGACGGTTCTACATTGGAGCACGCAAAACTTTTGCAAGAAAAGTTCCATGTGAAGAAAATGACGAAATCTGAGTTGAAGCGAATCAAGAATGAAGCATTTCAACTTCTACAAGACAGCTCTGAAAGCGCCCTCGAGGTCGAATATCATCTTGATAACATCGCTCGAGCTATGTCTAACAACATGGATTGGCTCAATCCGGAAGCAAACATTGACTTCACACAAAGGGACAACCCTCCATACTACACCGACTGGACCAAACCTTTACCGACCATTGGCCAAGCAGACGAACCAAGGATTCCCTTCCGATACTTTTTTAACAGAGACCTGGATTTTCTCTTACACGGTAGCGATGGTTCGCGAAAATACGCTACATCATTGACTCTTCCATTCCCAGCGGTTATTTACTCAAACTGCATAGCTATCGAGGAACGTGCAAATCACTTGTTTTCTGACAACGTGCAAGCATACGACCAAGATGCATTGTATGGGATTCATCATTGGCCTGAACGCCGAAGAATCTACTACAGAAGCTGCCTGGTTCAGAAGTCTCAACATGCAGTGTATAGTTCCAAGGACATCGTGGCCATCAAACATATTGATCTCAAGTCTAAGTGGGACTACACATTCTTGAAGAATATCATAGTCAAACGACAAGATGAACAGGACTATGGATTCTCCGAGGCTGACTTTGAGAACTTGTCCCTCAACGACATCGAAGACATGTACCTTGCCAAAGTACAGGGTCGTATGAGACAATTCTCGACTGAAGTTCAACGTGAATTTATCAAGTCAGTTCTCATCTTCATTAGACGCATCGTGATCAAAGAACGTGTCGAAGATATCCAAATGGATGTTGAATCATATCAGAAACGTGTAAACTTCACTCCATCACAGCTTGATCTTCCCGACATCAACCAGCTTACACAACTTACGCTCATCAGCAAACCTTTCGGCGTTGTTTACCGCAGTGAACTTCAAAGAAACTGCTTAATGGCGTGTAGTGAGCTCCACAAATTCGGGGATCATACCTTGAAGCTGGTTAGGGATGGATTGGCGTACAGGTTGAAGGATATACTCCTAAAAGTTGGGAATCCTAAGCGCTGGAATTCTCAGGAAAGGAGGGATGTGAGACGTATCATCACCATGATTGATGAACGGTTGTTCAGAAGGGATCAGTTCAGACGATTGGAGAGCTATGTTGGTGGACGACCCAGGAGAAACATCACCGGCTTTCAACGCCCTGTGCGCACTCCTGGGAATATCACTGCACTTCCTGGTACCCCTTGAATTGTTTCTTTCATATAATTTTGGATGTGTGATTATATATATCAATGGCTTGTGCACATATAACAGTGTACAACCCGTAATGGTCAAGAAAGGACCCTGTGGTACGCCTCAGTGCCACAATCCTTATCAAAGGAGCGAAAGCTTCTTATTTTTGAGTAAAACCTATCAAACCTTTTATTTTTCAAGGTTTTGCTCAAAAACACAAGTACTTCCCCATATGATTTTTCAAAACCTCAACCGTTTATATCACTAGTTGAGGGGGAGTATTTGATTAAAAACTTTGTTCACAAATTGTTCACAGTGGTCACTCTTCCCGCAACACTCGAAATGGTCATATTTATTCTCAAACGTTTCAAAAATAACATTTTTATATGCCATTTTTTAGGGGGAGAAAATTTATGTGATAAGAAATATGTTGTGCAAAACGCAAATGAATCTGTGTACCTCAGACTTAACCAACGAATTGACGGTACTAAACTGTTTGTAACTCGAAAAGACTTGTCCTGGACGGGTAATAATTTCAAGCTAGTTCGCTAGTAATGTAAACGTGTCTCGCAAAGGACTTGTCCAAGTAGAAAGTACCATTCGAGAAACTCTCGATAGACATGAACTCTGACGGGTATGACAACCTTTCGAGGTTTGTCTACACCTTCAAGGTAGTTATTAGAGCTAGTTGTCACCTAAAAGCTGACAATGAAACTCTTTAACTATGCAACGTAACCGTGTCTCGCGGGGGATTGTCTATCTTTAGTGGATCAATTCAAAAAGTGCGCGCTCTTTCCTCACTGTGCATTTAACCATTAAAAATATTAAGCACATGTGGAGGGGGAGTATTTATGCAAAACATCATCTCTCACAGTGGTTCAAACATGTTTTTCATTAACAAACCCTTTGAGAGATATTTTCACATAAAGTGGTTTTAATGGCAACATAGGTTAGTCATGGAGTTATAAGGTGACTAAGGTTAGGAATAACCGTCCTATGATCCGCCAGAGCCGGAGGGATCTACCCAAGGACACTACCATTAGTTAGTGTTAGAAGTCCTTAGGAATGATTGTAAAAAGGAGAAAATGAGAATCGGAGAAAGAAGGAGTTGAAGAATCAAAAAGAAATGCAAAGTAAAGGGTGAAAAGAAATAGCCCTCCAGATTATTCAACTTAGGGCAGACACCGGGTTCAATTCATATGCTACTGGTTGTTACTTAGTGACACCGGTATTGAAGATTAAAAGTCGTCATGGACCCAGTGACGCATGCACTAAACCTTCTTAGCCACTCAAGTTTTTTTCTCAACAGAAGCTTGTTTCATTCTCACAGGGAACCCTACGTAAACTATTGGCTTTCTCTTAGAGATCGCTGGTATTGAAGAAGGAGACCCTCTCCCTAGTCTCCGCTCAGGAAAACCAAAACGCACTATTGAGTCTAGAGCCACGAGATTCATCAAAAGATCTCTTAGGAACACTTGACATTTAATCACTTGATGATCAACAAATAAGATTATCAGTGGTTCATATCGAGTCCTTCACAGATCTTAGCAATCTGTCGAGAACATTTATGAGAGGTTCACATCTGTGATCCTCAGTGATTGAATGGAAACTCCTGCCAGGGTTAACATCAAACAGCCCTGACAGCAGGTCACTTCGGTAACTCCCCGTGGATTACGCGGAGTGTGTCTCAAACGATCTACAGTCGTGAGGTGATACTTCGGTGTACCTCAGCGACTCATCTGAACTGTAGATGTACTTCGGTACATCGCGTTATCTCACTTGTGGGACTCCAGTTCAGGAACGACCTTTGTAAGAATTAGAGTTGTGTTTTCACACTATGCTGTTAACACTCTCGAAGTTCAAACTTGTAAGTGCTGGAAACCGCTTATTACTAACCGTTTGAAATGTTTTCTTCTTATGGAAGCTCCGGAGCGGGATGATCGTGCTGATTCTTCTCATGCTCACGCCAACATCAACACTAATGAAAGTTCTATTCGAATGCAACACAACAGTCAGAATGATTCTTCATCAATCAAAGAATCTACAAAGTCAAAGACTTAAAGAACTTCATCAGCATTGATTTCCAACGTCAAAGAGCGTGTGAGCATGTTGAAGAATGACGTGGAGACACTGGAGCAGCGAAGCAGACCTGAGGCAGACTGATGCAGACAACAACATACTATCACTTTCACCACAAAGAACAATGATCAAAGAACAAAGTTAAAGATGACGTCGAAGCATAACTGTTTAAAGATAACTATCACTCTACACTGGGGAGATTGTTCGAATCAAGGCAATTCCTCTCACAAGAAAGAAGAATGTCAGAAGACGTCACAGCTACTATTACGTCAACGCCTTCACCGTTTACATTCATATATACTTGAGGGGGAGATTGTTGGAATCACTCCTAAACAGTATTTCAAGTATTTATATTTCATATGTAATAGGTAGCTTTATTATGGCCTTTATGTTTGTTTAAGGTCAAGCTTATGTAGAAGGCCCATAAGCTTAGGCCCAAGCCCAATAAGGAATAGGGAAGGAGATGGAGTGTTGCCCTAGCTCCTTGCCTATATAAACAATGTAATAACCCTCACTTGAGGGTTGGTTGTTCAAGTTATTCTTTCCTTTCACACTCTTTGCATAACCGTCCTTATTATTACGTGTGTGTGGGTTTGTATCTTGTTCATCCGCCTCTCTTCTCTTCTCTATCTCTTCTCTTGATGCTTGTGTTGTAAAACTAGTGACCTAACAGAGCTAATCCAAGAGCCCATGATTACTTGATGAAAAAAGAGCCGAAGACATGGTCAAGGGATTTTTTCAAAGAAGGTGTATGCTGTGAGGCTGTGGAGAATGGGTTTAGCGAGTGCTTCAATGCTGTTTTGGTAAGCATAAGACACAAACCGATTATAACTATGTTGGAGTCCATGAGAGTAATTGTTATGGAGAGGATGCATACCATGCGGCTGCTAATGGATAAATGGAATGGTGATATTTGCCCCAACATTCAGAGTATACTTGAACACTCAAAAGATCAACAAAGGTAAATAAATTCTTTAATAATACCTATAAACAAATGCTTATATTCGGCTGTAAATTGAGACTGTACTTGCCGTCAGTAACATTTTGGTAATTGTCGTAATGTTGACAGGTTCTGGCATGTAGTCTCTTGTGGGGGTAACATCTTTGAAGTGAGGAAAGGATATGAAGCATTCAGGGTTGATGAGCCAAATCGAACATGCTCTTGCAGAATGTGGCAGGTATCAGGTTTGCCCTGCTGCCACGCTATAGCATGTATATTTAAACTCCGTAGGATGGTAGAGGAGTATGTACCTGATTGTTTTAGGAAGGAAAAATACATGTCTACCTATAGTCAGTATATGAAACCAGTTGGTGGGATAGACTTTTGGCCCGATGTTAGTAATCTTTCAAGGATTTTAGGCCCCATTCCTAAGACTATGCCTGGTAGGCCTAAGAGAAAGAGGGTTAGGGCTTCACATGAAAAAAAATCAACAACTAAGATTACTCGAGCAGGAATCGTTATGACCTGTCAGAACTGTGGTAAAACAGGTCATAATAGAAAGGGATGCTCAAATCCACCAAAACCACCAGTTACTAAGGAAAAAGGAAAGCCTGGTAGGCCATTTAAGGAAAAGAATGTTGAACCAGAGTTGGTAGATGACCATGACATTCCAAGGTTTGTTAACAATGACTTGAATGAGTATGAAATGGGAGCTTCAAACATTAGAGGGGTGTTAGGAGATGGTCGACATTTTTATTTAGGAAAACAAAGAAACAAAAGAGGAGGAAGTTCAAATAGGGGTCACTTGAAGATGAGAGGAGGGAAAACCCGCAGTGGAAGACTAATTTCAGCGCAGAGAGTTGCAAGAATGGGAACTTGGTTGGCTGTCGATCCTGCAAGTTCTGATACGATTGAGGAACAACAAAATATGAACTCGGGTATGCTTGGCAGAACTGAAACAGCTAGTAATCAAGCTAACATACCAGGTACATTTGATGTCACATTACTTTGTAATGGGTTTGTTTAGTGAGTAGTGTAGATTTGATAAACATTTTACATTGTTTATAGTAATTTGGTTCTGCGTGACTGAAGTACAGTTTATCTGTATATGTTCATAGGTACACAAGAATCACAAGTTGGAGGACCTAGTATAATTCCCAGACCTGTTTTGACAAGAGCTAGGAGATTAGCTCAATCACAGATTGTGGAAACAAGAAGAATGACAGGAGGATGTAGGGGTCGAAGAGGATCAACGATTGCTAAAGGTGCTTGCTCGGAGGGTGGACGAACGACTAAGGTTGTTGAAAGACAAACAAGATCTGCTGACGCAAACCAAATGGAACAACCACGACAAAAAGGCAAAGCTGCAATGCTACCACCAAGGTTGCCAAGTCAAAGAATCTTGGGTAAAAAATTAGCTACACCAGCTACAGGACCAGGTTCAAGTGTGGACAATGAAATTTTCGTAGAGTAGAACCTTCAAACTCCTACAAACAATCAATGTGTATGTATAATTAGCTAGCCCTATTTTTTTCACTGAAGGGCCTACTTTTATTAGCAACTGAAACTTATATAGTGATGCACTTATTGCCACTATAAACTTGTGTAAGATAGTTCATGTAGTGCTGCTGTTGATGCCACTACATAGCCCTATTTTGTGTCTTGAAGGGCATTGTAAAGAACTTTGCATGCAAGTGTTCTGGTTGTAACAATGTATGCTGCTGTTGCAGATACATTATCTTATGTTATGAAAGAACACCATTTATGCACATCCTTGTTTGTTCACATGAAAAAGGCCATTTGGTAAGTAAATGTTGTAAAAAAACCATTTGGTGCAATAACTGGACACCAATGACATATGAGTGACAAAGATACAAGCATGATGCCCACAAACAGATAAGTAATACAATATGCCCAAAGTCTGTAATTATCAAATAAGCAACCATCAAGTGAAAATACATTTAACATTAACAAAGAATAACTAATAGCATATGGCCAATGTCAGTCATACAAAACCACTTAACTTTTGTTCACCATGACCATGAGGATATTACAATAAGGCAATATTTGTCAAGAACGTGCAACAACACAACCTCGATGCTAATTCCTAACGGACACAAGAACAATAACAACAACGAAGATGAAAACTAGAACCATGAAACAAACACAACCAACCAAATACATGTCGTAAACTTTGGCCTTCAACTTGAGTTCCTTCAATTCTTGGTAAATAGCTTCCATTGGAAAGTCATCTTGACGCTTGTTTGGAACCACCTTTTCGGAAACATCTTGCGGTGTTAAAGCGTCAATGTTGGACTCAAGCTTCTTGTTGTCCATATGAAGATTGAACATGAGGTCTTTGTAGTACTCCGATGGCAACTCATCATCAAGGAATCCATATACCTCACATTTCTTGTCTTTATTCTTTAGAAAAACATAAACACTTGTAAATATACAGTCAATATACAATACTCAACAAAACAAAATGGATTTGTGTATTACAACTTACACGGGTGGGACAAGCTTTGAATCTTCTTCCGGGATTCTCAGGAGTCCATGAAACCTGCTCATACATTGGGAACTTACAAATACAATGCGTCATACGGGCAATTTCTTCTTTGGAATATCTCCTTCGATTATAACGGGAGGACGAGGACGAGGCCGCCATTCACGTAAAATAAAAGGGATTACAAGTATGAGTTACTAATTGAAGCTCAATTGTCGTGCGCCATTTTTAGGGTTCTTAAGGTTTTGATTTGGGGAAGAAGATTTGGGTTTGGGAAGAACATTTGGGTTTGGGGAAGAAATAAATAATGTGTTGTATATGTATTAGGTTGGTCCTACGTGGAATGAGAAAAGACCAAAAAAAAAAAAAAATGATGTGGAAGGAAGAAACCGGTGATGTGGCAGAACCCGGCCATCAAAGGTAATTAATGCCTATAAAGGACAAAATAGTCGGGTCAAATAGCCAAAAGAGGTATTTTTTTAGTTTGATACGTCGAACTGATTTTTGAGACAAGTATGATGCTTTATTAGGTTATTAACCCTTTTTTATTTTTTTTAATCTTTTAAGGTCATATTGATTTTATCATTACATATTCCTAAGAGCTCATCAATAAATAAATGTTACTGGTAAGTTGATAATGATGGTAAATTAGGCTAAGTGTTATGGGAGGTGGTCTACCATCTCCATCTTTTACCCAGGGTGACCATTATACCTCCCCTCAAATCCAACGCGCGATCCCTCATTTTTTCAAAGTTGGATGGTGTAGATCATCAAAGGTGGTTCACTCTTTGTGTGTGTGTGTTTATGTTTGTGAGGTATATTGTGTGGTATGTGTGTCTAAACTGAGGTATTTATGTTTAGTTTGATGTTGACTATTACACGTTTACACCTGTTTGATTACAACTAAAAAGTTAGATACATAAACATATGGCCAATCGTTGTAAATACATAATTTTTCTTGGTTAAAGCATCTATTAAAAAGCGTATAGTTTATGTTAATTTGCAAATAGAGATTTCTATGAAGTTCTATATTTTATAATCAACTTCATAAACAACTCCGTTTTGAAAACATAACATTATTCTCGACATGTATGGTCCTTGTATATTGTAGTATATAAGCAAGGAAGATTTCACTTATTTAACTTGTGGGAATGTGTAGGATGTAAAGTTGAATTGACTTTAATCAAATGATAATCTTTTATATAATAAAAGAATTACATCATTTCGGAAGAATTTTGCAAAATCATTCTTAGTGAAAAAAATTGCACCAATAAGATTGCTCAATTTTGCCACGTAGGCAAAATCATGCGATGCGATTGGTAAATAAAAAGTCTAAATTGAATTGTTTTCGGTCAAAATTGAAAATTTTCGTTAAGCAGGTAAAAAAACACTAACAAAATATATGTGTCAAAAATGTGATAAAAAAAAATTCTAAAAAACGGGCCTGATTTGTAAAAACTACAAGGACCAAATGTGGAATGTTATATAACTTCCGATATATTAACAAAAAAAAAAAAAAAAAAAAAAAAAAAAAAAAAGCTAGAATAACCCAACTAAGCCTGCATCTCTTTCTACCACCACCACCATCCGCGCACCATCTAAATATCTGGCAGTTCACTTTAAAGGATTCAAAACTTTAATCATAATGATCTTCTTTATTGGGTTAATCAAGGGTATGTTTTTGGGGTAAGAATTTAATTGATTTAGGGTTTTAGTTTTTTTTAAACGTAAATGAGTGGAAGGTTAATGTTTTTGTGTTTTGATTGAGGATTTGGGTTTTGTTCTTTGGGATGCTCATAAGTTTTCTACTGATCTTTTGCCTCAAAGATTTAAGCATAATATTTGTTCTAGCTTTGTGAGACAACTCAATACTTATGTAAGTAGTTAATCTTTTGTTGATCACTTAACCTTCATTTTTTTTTGTTGACCTTTCTGTTTTTATGCATTTAACTTAGATGTGTTTTAGATTGGGTTTGCAAAGATATTGTATGATTAATTGATTATGGTATGTAAGTTGAATAATTTTACCTGTTTATCTGTTAATACTATTTTTATCATCAAAATAAGTAGTGGTGGAGCTAAAGTTATGTCATTGAGTAGTGAAAACAAAGACAAGAAAAGCGACATATATTCCATACTCTTGGTTGTGATGAGTTGTTACACATCGATCACATCTTGCCACCTCTATACTGAGTTTCCTTGAACAAATATGCACCACTGTCAAGTATGAATACATACTTGCAAAGGTCTGTTAGATATATGAGTCATGTATGTTTTGAAATTAACACTCATTAGGACATGTTAATCTTTTTAGTAGGTTGATATGTTAATCATTCACAAAAGTGTAAATAAACATTCTGGGGTTGTAAGCCAAAAAGCACTTCAACGTAAGTGATATTGCATGATTTATTGACCAAAACCAGAGGAACATATTGATAGATTTATTATGGATTACGTGAGCCATATGGGATTTGTAACATTAATAACTCCCCTGCTTTTGGATGCTTAAGAAGGTTCAAACCGAGATTCCGAGAGTGGAGAAGAGCTTATTAGACAAATGAGTGCGTGAGAAAAGCTGAGTTAATCTTTGTGGGCAGAGATGGGTTCATCAAACAAACCCATCTTCACGGGTAGATATACGTCGGAGGGTAAGTGAAATTAGTATAAAGTATAAACATGCATTAGTCATGTGCAATATTGTCGAGTGTTTGTCTAAAGAAAAACTAGCAATGGCGGGAAATATACATCAATCACACTGTTTTTTCTTTTCTGTACTAATCTATACTTCGTTTCTTGAACTATAGTGCCAAAGGTGCTGTTGGAATCGTGGTGGGATAAAGCCAAAGATCTCGAAGAATTGAAAGAAGAACAAGAGAAAAAGATGATGATAGCGCAAAATGAAGATATCAAGATTACAATGTTGTTAGGCATGACTGGGATGCTGCCACAACAACTTATTTCTTACGGAAATACGGACTTATAGGTAATAACTGTATTGTTCTCTGTTCTAAGGTCATGGTCTTTTCATATGATTGTCAACGTAGTTACCGAGTGGCTTTTTGTTTCATCAAGGGTACATTGTAGATGAATTCAAGTTAAATATCAAATGCAACCATGCCACTCTATCTGGTCACAGGTACGTGACATTTCAGTTTAAGTTTTGATCTCCATGGAACAATTTATGTATGTATAAAGAAACGCAAAGAAGAATTTAAAAACATCTTTGCAACCTTCTATGTTTTACGTAAATTTACAACTTGGGAGCCCTTTTGGTTAGGCCCGATGATCATATTGCTATGTGTGTGAAATCAGCCATGGTTGGTGATGTTAGGAAAGAGATAAAAAGGGTCTTCTCGGCTATTATCAGATCATAGTATAACCATATGAGGTATGCATGTAGTTAGTATGTACACCAAAACATGTCATGTTGAGCTTTGAAAACCATTTTTATTGATTAAGATTGGGTTAGTGTCACAAAATATCAACAAACTTTTTGTTCACTGTAGTTGCCCCGTTTTTTAACAAATCGGCTAATAAACGTCGAAACCATTTGATTATTCAAGTATAGATTGACTGGTTACGTCAACAACTGATTGAAAATTTGAGAAAATAATTACTGTTATGATCATCGCTAATAAGTGTAATAACTAAAATGGATAAAAAAAGAGCTAAACTGCCAAATGAACAATTTCAAAAAATACGTAGCTATTTTTATAACATTAACTCATTAAAATATGATAGTGGGTACTTTTTTTGGTACAGACCAAATTAGAAAGGTGAACGTATAATTTTTTATCATAACTGGATATAGCTGGTAGATAGCTATAGCTGGTGTTTACAGATGATAGATCGATTTGATGAAATTGTGGTTTAATTGAATGTATTGGTATTGAATTAGAATTCTACGTGTGGTTGTTTATTTATGCTAATTTACGGTTTTTGGATTTTAGGGTTTATTGATGGAGGTGGATGAACGGATGTTAAAAGTAGATAAAGATTATGTCTTGGTAAATGTGGAAAAAACAGTTGATGGTGGAGAAGTTAAAAGTGATAAGAATGGTGAAGTAGTCGATGGGACGGTTGACATTGTAAACAAAGGAATTGATGAGATTGGTGGCGCCATGGATGTGGAAGACAATGTAAAAGATGTAAATGTTGAGAATGTGAGTGTAAACATAGGGGGAAAGATAGTAGACAAGATTAAAGAATCATTTGAGACTCCTCGCGATCCTGCTAAGGAGGTTATATCTATGAAGGTAAGTTTTTTTAGCTGTATATTCATTATTACTTGCGTATAGATTTTATTATTTATATGGTTACGGTGATGTAATCAGGTGAAAGATGATGAGAAAATACCTCTGGTGATACAACCAAGGATGAGTCTGTTAACGAGCTTGTGGACTCTGTTGAGGAAAAAGAGCTTAATTTGGTCAAGGCTATAAATGTTGCATAGGATATTGAGAGGAGTGAGTTGTCCGATAGTGATCAGCTGAGTGGGTTGGTAGGTATAGGGGTTGGGTAAATGAAAGTAATAACGAGGGTTTGAAGGGGATATCGAAAGCTGAGGAAAATGACAAAAAACTTCATATAATACGCATTAAGTTTTTACGTGTTGCTCGAAGGCTCGGACAGACTCCTCATAATGTGATTGTGGCGCAAGTCATGTATAGATCAATATTGGCTTAAACAAATAAGAGAAAAATATGGAGGGCGTGTTGCTGCATTAAGCTTTGACCGTGTCATTGCCATGACTGAGACCATCTTGGTTCTTGGGAAAACGGGTGTCGGGAAAAGTACGACTACTAATTCAATATTTGATGAAGTTAAGTTTAGAACCAATGCATTTCAACTGGGAACTAAGAAGGTTCAAGATGATGTTGGAACCGTGCAGGGTATTAAGGTTCGTGTTATTGACACTCCGGGCCTTCTTCCTTCATGGGCGCCTGAAAGAAGAAAGAATGAGCAAATTCTTCACTCGGTAAAAAAAATTACTCAAAAATCACCTCTAGATATTCTTTTGTGTTTCAATCGGTTAGACATGCAGAGTGGGGATGACATGCTACTTTTTCGGACTATAACCGATACATTTGGTCAATCTATATGTTTAAGGCTATTGTGGTCTTGACCCATGCTGCATCTGCACTGCCTGTAGGTCCAAAAGACCATGGAGAAAGGTGAATTTACCATCCTAAGTTCCTAACTATTCATCCAGAATATGCATTTGGTTCAACCGAAGCACATCAGGAGTCTGCCACTGTTCCTGCAAATTCCTGTGTTATGATGTCGAGTTGGTTTCATTTGAAAAGGTATATGCATGCAAAAGTCGTGATCTTTTTATTTATCATGAAAACTTTGTTAGGATAAATTGTTGAATTAACGTCGTAGGAAAAAGACTCATGGGAGCTAACTACTCCAACAAAGAATGAAACATGAGGGAGAAAGAAAGAAGGGATACCATTTTCAAGAAACAAAAAAATAAAAGGGATTCAAAGAGATACGAGAAGGTAAACAAGTGTTGGTACAATACTACCCTTTGCTAAATCTTAGGGCCTAAGGAGATGTTTGCTTAGCCTTATGAAACTGATTATCTCAGATAAATCAGTTTGATAAATCAGTTTTATACCTGTTACAGATTTGGGTAGTTAAAAATATCAGAACTACTTACCATACTTCTTTATCATGTTTATTAAATTAGTAGTACTACTTTTGGAATATAACTACTGGTCATATCTAAGAAGTATGATAGTTGTCACAAAAACTAAAATGGCAAAAAAATATTTATCACACAAAAACATTGAAGGGGGAGATGGTATTTCGGACAAACAACTTTGACGTTCTCCTTTAAGCCATCATTTTCTAACAAACGAAAATGGTATTTTGGCAATAATAGATATTTTCATTGAAGCTTATTTTGTGCAAGGTAAATATCTTCCCTAGACAATGTATCATGGAATTAGTCTGATATAGGATTTTTTTTATATAAATTACAATTAGTACATCAAAGTCACTAATTTTTGCCTCTTATTAAACTAAGATGAATCTCTTTTCCTATTTGGATAGAATATTACAATTGATGCATTCCAAAGAAAATCAAATTTTGCTTCTGTGTAGATTGACAAGAGACTTCGGATTTCAAATTTCGGTTCAATTCTTATCCATTTATATCTCTGACCAGGCCACCAGAGAAGATATCATGTAAAGTTTATACTTTATACAATATTGTACTTTTTGTTTTGGCTCAAACAGTGTTGTAAAACTCGGCAATGGCAGCGCCATGGTGCTTGGCGGGGGTCGACCGCCACAGTACCGGTACCGCCGAACGATATTTACAACCTTGGGCTCAAACAGGTGATTGTGTTTGTGATGATTTTAGTTAGTTATGTATCTCAGTTAACATTGGAACATTAATGAAATGCAGTTTTTTGTAATAAAAATCAGGTTGAAATGTAATTAGACTTATTATCGTCATTGTCTTGGCGGGGGTTGACCGTCACGGTACCGCCGAGCGATATTTAGAACCTTTGGCTCAGACAGGTGATTGTGTTTGGGATGATTTTAGTTAGTTATGTATCTCAGTTAACATTGGAACATTAATGAAATGCAATTTTTTGTAATAAAAAACAGGTTGAAATGTAATTAGACTTATTATCGTCATTTTGGAATGTCTGTTGATTTCTTTTTCTCGACACACATATCTTTAGAGAAAAAAATGTACTTAGTTGTGTTCATTGAAGTTCATTATTAATCTTAATGAATGCACAAAGCTTAATTAGATGATTTCAATGCACAAACCTCCTATTTTTAACTCAATATGTAAAGCATTTTAGAAAGAATTTTTTTAAAAAAAAACTCATGCGTGCACGGGTATTATAACTAGTAATCTATATGTACCAGTTGTCTTTTCATTAAAAGCGTTTGTGTTTTAAAGCTACTCCGATAGTTAATGCCAAAGTTTAAAATAGATATCATCTATGAAGTACAAGTTATATCACTAATCTAATTTGGGTTTACTATCAACTTCATAAACAACTCCGTTGTGAAAACATATCATTATTCTTGACACGTATGGTCTTTGTATGCTGTAGTATATAACCAAGGAAGATTTCACTTCTTTAACCTATGTGGGAATGTATTGGATGTAAGGTTGAATTGACTTTGATCAAGTAACCCTATGGGAAACGTCATTAGTTTGGATTAGGCGAACCTAACTCAAACTCAGTACGTCGTTTGGTGAGTGCGACACATCTATCCATTTTGGATACTTTTTGTGACTCACCTTCGGTAGTACCTTGTGATCGATTGAGTTGTACATGGTACCCATACTTATTTAGCAGGACAAGTTGTCACTTTTTCTCTTGATACCATCACTAGAAATGTAGGCAGCCAAGGAAGCTTAAAGATCAGAGTTGCACCATAGTCATCACTTATCAGGATCAGTTTTAATAGAGACCTCACATGGAGAGCCACACCTTAACTTATTTTCATAATGTGTCACTGCAGAACCAATATGGCATTGTTAGGTAAGTTCAGGTGGATCGGTGAAATGTTTAAAGATTGGAATGAACACCAATCACAAAATGTGTTTCCTACAATATGGTATCCTACCATATAATCTCTTATCTTTAGTTATTTCCTTCCTTTAAACAGATAGAAATTAGAATCATAGAATGTTTTAAACTTTGTGAACAAAGTATGCAAGTATAAACGAAATTTCACAATATCTTTGAAACACTTGGGATTGGGAGGAAATTTTTTTAAGTGAAAAGATATACCACTAAAAAATCAAGAATGTATACTAAATTTTGAGCACAGAGTGTTTGATCAAGTTTGATTTTTTTAGTTTTATAAACAACTTCACCAACACTTGCGTTCGAAAACATAGTAATATTCTCGACACGTATGATTCACATGCACTCTAGAATATAACCAATGAATATTTTACTTCTTTCACCTGTGTGGGATATAAATATGAAATGGTTTTATCCAACACATAATATGACTTGTGCATTTCTAGTACTCTAAACTATACTATTCAAGAGCGTTCGTATTTGAAGCTACTCGGATTCTCAATAAAAAAGTTTAAATTATGTTATTAAGTGACGACGCAATTTTGAGACAGGGAGATCTTCTAAGCAGTACACATTTTATCACTGAGTTAACATTTATTTTCGTTCTTTTTTGTTCCATTGTGATTGAGGAATATATTGCCAATAATACAACTCGCTTTGCGTTTCTTAAATTACATGCCATGAAGTTAATTAAGTATTCTTGGCTGCAAATAGTTTAGTTTCGAACTCAGCTCGCGGTATATATATTTTGAGCTCGTCAATAAGCTTGTTAATGAGCTCAACTATAATACAAATGCATAATGTATTATATAAGTTTAATATTTAAAATATGCTAGTGCCTTTTAGACTCGTTTAAGTTCGCGAGCTCAATCATATATAAAGCTCGGGCTCGAGCTCGATTAATAAATGAGCTGTAATTTAGGCTCGAGCTGACTCATTCGAGCTTTTTACAAATGCATAATGTATTATATAAGTTTAATATTTAAAAAATGCTAGTGCCTTTTAGACTCGTTTAAGTTCGCGAGCTCAATCATATATAAAGCTCGGGCTCGAGCTCGATTAATAAATGAGCTGTAATTTAGGCTCGAGCTGACTCATTCGAGCTTTTTACCGATCCATTTTTGAGCTTTTCATGAGGCTCATTTCACCCTAAAAGAGACGTTACACGATGAGCCACACCTTTGTAAATAACAGGTTGGAGTACCCATTTTTTCAAGTGCCAAAAGATAATAAAGAAGGTGAAGAACTTTATTTTCATTTTCCAATACAAGTTTGTAACGAAGTCTAATAAATCAAACTCCCGTACAAGCTAGCAATTGAAAACATAGTATTATTCGAAACATGTATGCACGTCGTTTGTTATAGTGTATAAACAAAAAAAATTTAGCTTCTTTATCCTATGCGGGATGTATGTTGAAATGTTTTTGATCATATATACTAATAACTTAGTACATAATACCGACATGTTGACTCATGCATTTCTAGTATTCTAATCTATATATGTTCATTATAATAAATGTTCATTATAGATCATTTGTATTTTGAATCCGCTTTTATAATTTACACCAAAGTTTTAATATGGTACTTATTAAGGGACGGGGCAATTTGAGTCATTTCATATAGGCTTACTCTAATATTTTTGTTCTTTTATGTTTGGTGGTGTATGAGGAAAAGATTAGCGATAATGCAACTCGTTTTGTGTTTCTTGAACTACATGCCATGAAATTGTTGGTAATGTATAGTAATTTTTTCAGTGGAGAGCCACACCTTAACTTATATCTTTAACATGTCACTATAGAATCAACATTGCATTGTACGGTAAGTGTTTAGTAATTAGTTCAGGTGGATTGGTGAAACATCTAGAGATTGGAATGAATGCCAACAATGATATTGGTTTCATGAAATATGAAATTTCAAAAGATGGTTATTGCTAATTTTTGAGAGTAATGATACAATAACGGTTTTATTTTATTATATAGATATAGAGTAAGGATCAAATGAGATTCTTCCCATTTCAATTTTTCTTCTTGTTACAATATGATTGGTAGTTACAAAGGTGGCATGCAATGTAGAAATAGTTGGTCAAGGATTCACATGCATGCAGTAATTTGATAGCCTACAATTTGGACTGTGGCATGATATATGCATGTTAGCTCCTACTTTCATATTCATTTGTTGACTAAGACATTTACGAAGAAGCCATGCAACATTAGTATAAATAGGGGCCTCCTTCATCAGTTTCATTGCATCTCATCTTTTTCTTTCAAAGTACTAAGTCTTCTAGTGTGTGAGGATATTAGAGAGTTTGATATATCTCCTAATTACAAAAGATAAATATTGTTAATCTTTGTAATTAGAGAGAAGGTGTAATTCATAATTTCCATCATAGTGAAACGTATCTTTCCTTGCCCGTGGTTTTTACCCTGTTGGGGTTTTCTATGTAAAATTTGTGTGTCATCTTTTATTAGTATTTTCTTATTTTTAGTTGAGGGTTTGCCTCAATCCGGTATCGCTTTTCTCAACAAGTGGTATCAAGAGCCAAGGTTGGGTGTGTATAATTATTTATCGTATGCTTTGTGGTTGCCACTAATAAGTGGACCCTCCACATCAAAAGATAAATAAAATTATACGTACTCAAAAGGTGTCCGTTACTATTTTCCACAAATAGTAGTTTTGTCGAAAAGAAGATTGTGATTGTAGCTATGGCAACGAAATTTGAAATCGAAAAGTTCAATGGGAATAATTTCTCATTGTGGAAATTAAAGATGAAGGCTATCCTTAGAAAGGATAAATGTTTGGCGGCCATTGGTGAAAGGCCAGCTGAGGTCACGGATGACAGTAAATGGGACGAGATGGATGGAAATGCTATTTCAAACCTTCATCTTGCGTTAGCAGATGGAGTTTTGTCAAGCATAGAGGAGAAGACAACTGCAAAGGATATCTGGGATCATCTTGCACGATTGTACGAGGCAAGATCGCTCCACAATAAAATTTTCCTTAAGAGGAAACTTTATGCTCTTCGCATGACGGAATCTACTTCGGTGACAGAGCACGTTAATAGTCTGAATACTCTATTTTCTCAGCTCACCTCTTTGAATTGTAAAATAGAGCCACAGGAACGTTTGGAGATTCTACTTCAGAGTTTACCAGACTCATATGACCAACTTATAATCAACTTAACCAGTAATGTTCTTTCTGACTATCTAGTCTTCGATGATGTTGCAACCGCTATTCTGGAGGAAGAAAACAGGCGTAACAATAGAGAGGACAGACAGACCATTTCAAGACAGGTGGAGGCTTTGGTGGTGACGAGGGGAAGGTCAATGGAACGTGGCCCCAGTGGGAGTCACAATAATGGTAAATCTAGAACATGAAGGAAGAAGAATTTTAAATGCTACAAATGTGGCAAGCTGGGTCACTTTAAGAAAGATTGTCGGGGTTTAACTACCTCTAATCCTCAGGGAAATGTCGCTAGCACTTCAGAAGATGGTAACGCTCTGTGTTGTGAAGCAACGGTTGCAAATGAAGGCAGGAAGAGATTTGCAGATGTATGGATGTTCGATACGGGAGCTACTTTTCATATGACCGCAAGAATAGAATGGTTTCATCAATATAAACCTATCTCTGGAGGCGGATCTGTGTACAGTTGCAATGATCATGAACTAAAGATCATTGGAATTGGAAATATCATGGTGAAGGTTCATGATGGTACAGTTCGTACTATTCGGGGATGTGCGACACGTGGAGGGCCTGAAAAAGAATCTATTGTCTTTAGGACAATTGGATGATTTTGGTTGTAAGGTTGAAATACAAAACAAGATCATGAAAATTATAAAAGGCGCGCTTGTACTTATGAAAGGAGAAAAGGTGGCTGCGAACTTATACCATCTGAAGGGAGAGATAATGGAGGAGGGAGAAGCATATGTTGCTTCACATAGTCCAAGTCATAGAGTTGCAGTAACATGGCATCAGAAGCTTGGACATATGTCGGAACAAGGAATGAAGATTCTTGTGGAAAAGAAGCTAATTCCTGGCCTCACAAAGGTTTCTTTACCTTTCTGTGAGCATTGTGTTATCAGCAAGTAGCATCGCCTTAAATTCAAGATATCAAATTCTAGAAGTGTTTATGTTCTAGAATTGGTTCACTCTGATGTGTGGCAAGCATCGGTTCAGTCCCTGAGAGGAGCAAGGTATTTTGTACCTTTCATTGATGACTATTCCAGGAGATGTTAGGTGTACCCAATCAAGAAGAAGTCAGGTGTGTTTGAAGTTTTCAAGGTTTACAAAGCCTGGAACTTGATTCTGGAAAGAAGATCAAGTGCTTGAGGACAGATAATGGAGGCGAATATACAAGTGATGAATTTGATATTTTTTGCAGGCAAGAAGGTATCAAAAGGCAGTTCACGACGGCATATACTCCTCAACAGAATGGAGTGGCAGAGCAGATGAACAAAACCTTATTAAAAAGAGCAAGAGCAATGTTGGCAACTGCAAGCTTGGAAAAATCGTTCTCGGCGGAAGCAGTCAATACCGCATGTTATGTGGTAAATCGGTCACCTTTAACTGCGGTTGAGTTGAAAACACCGATGGAGATGTGGACGGGAAAGCCAGTTGACTATTCAGACATTCATATATTCGGTAGTACTGTGTACGTGATGTACAATACCCAAGAAACTACGAAGCTGGATCCAAAATCCAGAAAATGTTTGTTCTTGGGGTATGCTGACGGAGTAAAGGGGTATCGCTTATGGGACCTCACTGCCCACAAAGTAGTCGTCAGCAGAGATGTTGTCTTTATGGAAGACAAAATTCAAGAGAATGAAGAAGGTGATAGCACTACAAGAGAAACTACATCAATACAGATGGAAAAGCAAATTCAGTCGAGTGATTCTTCTGAAGCCGTACCATAGCACGAGGTGAATGAGACAACCGAGTCTCAAGCTCCAACGACTCGTACCCTTAATCGTGAAATAAAACGTCCGGTGTGGCACTCAGATTATGTTATGGAGAGTAACATTGCATATTGTCTTCTTACAGAGGAAGGAGAGCCATCAACTATTCAAGAAGCACTGAATAATTCAGATGCGTCGTTCTGGATGGCAGCAATGCAAGAAGAGATTGAAGCTCTTCATAAGAATAAAACGTGGGAACTGATGCCACTACCAGAAGGTAGAAAACCTATTGGAAACAAATGGGTGTACAAGATCAAGAGGAATGGTGATGACCAGGTGGAGAGGTATCGTGCAAGATTGGTAGTCAAAGGATGTGCTCAGAAAGAGGGAGTCGACTTCAGCGAAATATTTTCCCCTGTGGTTCGAATGACAACTGTTCGAGTGGTTCTGGAAATGTGTGCTACGTATGCTTTACATCTAGAGCAGCTAGATGTGAAAACTGCATTTCTTCATGGAAATCTTGAGGAAGAAATTTACATGCTCCAACCAGAAGGTTTTAAACAAAAAGGAAAAGATAACTTGGTTTGCAGGTTAAACAAATCTCTGTACGTTTTAAAGCAGGCGCCGCGGTGTTGGTACAAGAGATTTGATTCTTTCATCATTAGCCTTGGATATAACAGAATACACGCAGACCCTTGTGCATATTTCAAGAGGTTTGGAGACAATGATTTTGTCATTTTGCTGTTATATGTTGACGACATGTTGGTTGCAGGCCCCAACAAAGATCGTATCAATAAACTCAAGGCACAACTCGCTAGGGAATTTGAGATGAAATACTTTGGACCAGCAAACAAGATTCTAGGGATGCAAATTCATCGAGATAGAGTTAGTAGGAAGATTTGGCTTTCACAGAAGAGTTGCTTGAAGAAAATCTTGCAACGGTTCAACATGCAAGATTTTAAGCCAATATCAACCTCGTTTCCTACTAATGTCAAGTTATCCTCCAAGATGAGTCCTAGCAGTGAAGAAGAGAGGACGGAGATGTCTCGAGTATTGTATGCATCAGCAGTGGGAAGTTTAATGTTCGCGATGATTTGTACAAGACCAGACATTGCACATGCAGTGGGAGTAGTGAGTCGGTACATGGCGGAACCTGGTAGAGAGCATTGGGAAGCTGTGAAGAGGATCCTTAGATATATTAAAGGAACCTCAGATGTTGCATTATGTTATGGGGAATCGGGTTTAACTGTCAAGAGATATGTTGATTATGATTATGCAGGTGATCTTGACAGAAGTAAATCAACCTCCGGGTATGTGTTTACATTTTTTGGTGGAGCTGTAAGCTGGTTTTCAAAACTGCAGTCAGTTGTGGCTATGTCAACAACTGAAGCAGAATACGTTGCAGCTGCTCAAGCCAACAAAGAAGCAGTATGGTTGAAGATGTTGTTGGAAGAGCTCGGGCACGAACAAGAGAAAATTACTCTATTTTGTGACAACCAGAGTGCCTTGTATCTTGCAAGGAATCCAACATTTCATTCAAAGACAAAGCATATACGAGTTCAGTATCACTTCGTTCGTGAGAAAGTGGAAGAAGGAAACGTGGATATGCAGAAAATTCATACTGATGATAACGTGGCGGATTATCTGACGAAAGCAATTAACTGTTACAAGTTTATATGGTGCTGATCCTCATGCGGCCTAGCGGAAACGTAAGTAACATGAAAGTGCAAGGAAGGATAACGGTGTGAAGATCGATTTAGCTTCAATCGGATCTTCAAGTGGGAGATTGTTATAATATGATTGGTAGTTACAAAGGTGGCATGCAATGTAGAAATAGTTGCTCAAGGATTCACATGCATGCAGTAATTTGATAACCTACAATTTGGACGGTGGCATGATATATGCATGTTGGCTCCTACTTTCATATTCATTTGTTGACTAAGATATTTACGAAGAAGCCATGCAACATTAGTATAAATAGGGGGCTCCTTCATTAGTTTCATTGCATCTCATATTTTTCTTTCAAAGTACTGATTGCGCAGATAGCAAGCATAGAACATAACGCAGAAAACGGGAAAGACGCAATTTGAAAATGAAGCGAAATCTGAGCTTTCCGCTCTGATTCAGGGGGAGAAGGAAAGGAAAGGACGAGATAGCCAAATTTCTGCACCTTCTGATCGACCTTAACAACATATACGGATCCCCTCCACCCCTTTTTTCATTACTAATTGAATATCCTTCACTATTTGACTAAAAATGGAGCGAAATGATCTTGAAGTCTTCTAGTGTGTGAGGATATTAGAGAGTTTGATATATCTCCTAATTACAAAAGATAAATATTGTTAATCTTTGTAATTAGAGAGAATGTGTAATTCCTAATTTCCATCATAGTGAAACGTATCTTTCCTTGCTCGTGGTTTTTACCCTGTTGGGGTTTTCCACGTAAAATCTGTGTGTCATATTTTATTAGTATTTTCTTATTTTTAGTTGCGGGTTTGCCTCAATCCGGCATCGTTTTTCTCAACACTTCTCACTAAAAATAGTTAAGTACTTCAAATTTGGATTAACATACAATATACTAACTTTACGTAAGTTGTCGCCTTTTCTAAGTGAAAAGATACTAAAAAATCAAGAATTTATACTTATTTTCAGATTCAAGTCAACAATGGAGTTATTGAGTTTTGATTCTTTAAGTTTTAAAATCATCTCCATCATTGATGTTGAATCTGAAAACATAGTATTGTTATTGACATGCATGTTACCCATTCGATCACTATAGTATATAAACAAGAAAGAATTTTCTTCTTTAATCTATGTGGGATGCAAAGTTGAATGGTCTACTGTTATAAAATGTACACACCTACATGTTGGCTCTTGCATTTCTCTACACTATTTATGTGTTCATTATAGAGTTTAAATACAGCTATAGAGTTCACAACAATTCATTTGTGGTGTAAATGAAAATTTGAATAGAAATGTCGAACCTATTTAACTGTTGTATTGTGTGATGAATATATGGAGGAATCGTACACTCAGGACAATCAATCACACAACGAGTAGCCAAATAATAAAGAAAACGAATAACAACACTATACGCAGTTATTTACCGATTTGTATATTTACTAAAAACAACTCAAGTGATATTTAATGAAAATGAAAAGATAAAAAATATGATTTATTTAAATAAAAAACTTGGAGATTGGTTCATAAGAGAATTGAACCGTAGACCTTACCAAATGAGCGACTCTCCATATATGGATCTATCACTTCCTTCATTTTGAGTTAATGTATATCATGACTCTTGCATAGTCTGGGATCATTTTGTTGAAGGATACCAAAAACATTGGATGCAAAAGCTAAAGTTTGTGACTAATCTTGTGGCGCTAATGTTATATCTGCAATTGCATCATGTGAAGCTGATATTAGCAACATTCTTGATGTCAAATATACACTTGAATGACAGAATATGTGTACTAAACAATATATGTTTTTCGTTCTAGGCAAGAACCAGTGGCATCTCGAATATTTGGACCGCATTTTTTACAGCATTAGTGTCGATATCTGCTAACTTTCCAGTTTTTGATGAAGCTATGATGCATTTGCTGTTTTCTATGTTTGGAAGAAACAATTTTGCTTTTTCTTCAGAGCCAAACAATGCCACACTGTAACAATGCAAAAAGAAAAACTTGTGAGTCAATTCTGTACTTTTTACATAAATCATCCCTATGGCACCGTTCATCCTTGAGTCAATTACATAAAAGGTCCCTGTGGCACTAATAATTTACACATTTCGTCCTTGTAGCTATAAACTTAAACTAATCCAGGTAGCCACCATCCACCGCCGCCTGCCGCCACCATCCAAAACTTGTGTGCTCCCTGTCGTGGGTCTCTTTGTGGTGAGTTTCGGTGTGGTAAATCTTCAAATAATCACCATCAACTAACTTATACTTGGTGGCCAAAGTATAACAATTTTCATGCATTAGGAAATTGTAACCATGTTATTTTAAGTGTCATTTACTGTTTTCTTTAGATAATCAGTTTTAAACTCAGTTGTAATTTCAATTTTATAAATACATTTTAGTTTAATATTTTCCTTGTCTTTATTTTATTTTAATTTCTCAAATTACTGTTTAGTTACTGCTCATTAGTTTCCTTTGCTGAATAGTAAGCTCACATAAGTTTAATTTAGCTTAAGTGAGCTTATTGTGGTTTAAGTTACCATATATGTCCTGTGCATCTGATGCATTCATCATTTTCATGTAAGTTTCATTAGCAATGTTGTAGGTAAGAATTTAGTATAGAATTTAGTTTGAGTTGATAATTGATATAGTAGTTTAGTAAATGAGATTCTAGTTTAGATTGCCATTTTAAGTTTTCACAAGTATTTGTTGTTTCAATTCTGTCCACTGATCTTGAGATCCATATCAGTACATTTAAGTTTTAGCATGTTTCTGTTGTGCATATATGTTTCTCTTACTGTCATATCAGCTTGTTGACATGCTGTACTTGAGCTTATTTTATCATGTTAATTGGTTAATGATAGTTTGTTTAGGTAGCTTTAGGTTTGATTTTTGCATCTTTACATTAGACAGGATCCTTAATAGCCTTAGATTAGCTTAAGTCTTCACTGCACATCTGTCCTTGTTCTGTCCCAAATTGCCATATTCCAAGCTGATTATCTTCTTATTTCTGTGTAGTCAATTGATGAATTTCTGTTTCTTTTGGTAGATTATAGTATAGGGTTTAACTGCTTTTCTTTAATTCTCATTGTAGTGCTCATTATCTTAGCTTATTTTAGCCTAAAATCTCCACTTTCTGTCCCCTAGCTTCTGCTACAACAGTAATATAAGTTAGTGCTAATTGGGTTTATTTGAGCTTATTTGCTTATTTAGATTACTCCCTTAGGTCCTCCTATCTTAGTTAGTTTTAGTTATTGCCTTTATAGCTCATTAGATTCCATTATTAGCTTATTTAGGAGCTATTCTTTGTCCTGCTAATTACCTTTATTTCTGCACATCAGTTATCCTATATGTCCCAATCACTGTTACTTTTGATTTTTAATTTCCTCCAAACTTGTCCTTATTAGTTGAAATTCTGGTTATTAAATCTTTGGTTGGTTTTCTTTATCAGGGTATTTTTAGTTAATTTTTATGATTTTTCTAAGCTAGCTTAATTAGTGCTTAAAGTAGGCTTGGTAGGGCTATTTGGCATAGATTGTTTAGAACATGTTTTTGTGCTATAATGCTTCTAGCTTGTGCTTATAGGACCTGAATCAGTTGCATTAGCTTAGTCTTAGTTAGTTTAGGCCTTACTTATCCTGTGATAGCTTATAAGTAGCTTTTAGCTTATTTCATGTGCTTGTTCAAATCAGTTTCATGCCCAAATCATATTTCCTGCATTCTAAAGTCGTTTCTATTATTTTTCCATGCATCTCAGTATTATTTTAAAATTTTCTGGAATTTTTCATATTTTTCCTTGCTCTTTTGCTATTTTTCTGCATTTAAATTGATTTTTAAGCATTTTTAATTAGCATTTCATTCTAATAAATTAGAAAATGATCAGAAAAATACAAAAATAGTTTTCTTAGTTTTATAAAAATCAAAATGTCATAAAAAGTATTTTTCCAGAATTTCCTAATGCCTTTTCAGACAATTTCCTAATGCATCTTTTTGATGATGGTGGCGTGGCAAGGCGGTGGAGGTGGCTGTGGTGTCGGTGTGGTGGTGCTAGAGAGAGAGGGAGAGGCAGTAAAAGGGATGTGAGAAAAAGTAGAAGATAGATTTTATGATATAAAGTTACACAAGGATGAACGGTGTAATTGTTTAGAGCCACATGGATGATTTATATAAATTTATGTAATTAATTTTTGATTAGAGGCTACAAAAGGAAAATTAGGCAAGTTTAGGGTTACTTTAGGAAAAAAAAAGTTCGATGCCCACAAAAGGAAAAGGTGGCAAGTTCGATGCCTTTTCAGACAATTTGCCCTATATAATAAGGTATGTCCAGTTTCGAACTTGAGTCTATTGGGGACACACACGTATACATTAAAAGAACAATTTATTTAATATAATTAATATATTAGATGTGTTAATTATATTAAATAATAATATACGAAATATTTAAACGGTTGTACAAGAAAAAATAGAAGGGGTCTAAGTGTCGGTTCTAACAAACTAGAGGAGGTTGAAACTAAAACTTGAAGGACAAGTTTGGTTGCTATAAAAGCTAACTTTTGGCTCTTGTTTTGGGATATACGATACACGATAACTAAAACCACCTAAAAGCAAAGTCGGTTTCCTATTCCTCTTTGTTTAACCAATCGGCAGTAGGGACACACAAATCATAACCAAAAACCCACATATGAACTTTTCATGCAAAACTCATATTCATATCTTTTGCATGGGAAAGTTAATATGAAAAAGTCCTATCCCTTTTCCTTTTTGTTCGACAATCAATATTTAATCCTTAGATGATTTGATTTGTGACACCAAGACCAAAATACAAGAATATCGTGTTCCGTTGGTTATTCGTGTATTAAACACTAGCATATTAGTGTTCTTGTTTAACTTGCAGTGTGATCAACCGTAAAGAATAATCCCAATTGGATTAATTGGATTATTTGGTGCTGACCAATTTGATTAGCCCTAATCGAATTATATAAACCATAATTAATTAGGGTTTGTGTTTTGATCTTGTTGATTCACATGGAAGCTAATAAGGTACGTTTACTATTTAATTTAAGGTTAATTAATTACATGTATTAGATCTATGACTTTCGCTGCGTGCTTTGTGATTTATCTTTAATTATACGAATTTCATGATATTTACATTCCAACAGTGGCATCACAAGCCATTAATATGGTGTAATTAATTACCTGAACGCATAAAAATCGAATCTTTTATGTGTTACGTTAATGAATAATTAGGTTTATGTCATTTAGTAAACGATCTTATTACCATGATTATGTGATGATCAATGATAAAAACATGCATGTTTTGTCATGAATATATGATATTTGTTATGTATATGTTTAAATTGTTAAGTGTTGCTTACATGCTTAATTAATTGATATATGTTAATCAATTAGGGTTTTTAGTAATTAAGTTTGCATGACACGTTAGGTACATAAAATTTAATTAATTATAAAATAGGGAAAGACCTAATTATATATCGTTTGTTTAATCAACTTTTGTGTGTTATTGTATATTTTTAACGTGGTGCTTACGCAATCGATTTATCGATGTATGTGATCCAGTTGTACCAAGCTCGAAAACAACTGGGAGTCTTAGTTAAAAATATACGTGTTAGTTGATTTTATTTTACACATGTTTATTATTATTGTTTGATAAGTAACAAGCAAAGGGTGTTTTTATAAAAGAAAATTAAACCGGACTAATAATGATTTTAATGTGTTTTTAAGATTGAAAAAATTAAACTTTTATTCGATTGATGTTGTTTGTATCAATAGTTAGAAAGGCTCACTCATTCTTGACAAACTATAAGAGAGGTATAAGGATGGTTGCTTGTTTTGCAACCTAAAGAAGAAGGTTTTTAATAAGCTTCGTGCTGACCCGCTTCTCCGCTTCTTTGTGCATCAAAATGGAGCTACCTACGACTATTTGATTGAAAAAAACATCTAAAGGGTGAATTACCTTAATTCTACGCGCCACTTTATGGCAATTATCTGAATAACTTTGGTCTTTTGACTCATGCAGTAGTGCGATATAATAGATTATGATTAGTGGTAATTCTTTGATTGTTTTACCCAATACCTCGATTAAAACTTTTTTGTTTTATTCTTAATAAGAAAAATTATTGTGTAAAAGTTTTATTAAAACTTATGATACGAAGATATATGCATGTTTCTTCGTACATATTTGATCACACACAATTTGAAATTTAAGTTTATGTCATCCAATTAAAGAAACACTTGCAGTTGCCATTTACGTTACGTTAGACGTAGCTAGTTTGTATCCCAAGGTAAATCTCATGTTGCGTGAGAAGTAACTGGATAGAGTTTTTAAATTGGACATCTTAATTGAGTTAAATGGTGAGCTCCAATAGATCTGAAGCCCTTTCCATTTGATTTGAAAAATGTTTTCATGTCATTTTCTCAGATATACAAGATTCGAACTTATCAAATGATTCATCATTGATATGTTTCAAAACCCATCGTGTTGCAGATTTTCCATGTGTTTCCTGCCTATGTGAGCAAGTCGAAAATGCCAAAGATAAGTAGAATCCAAGTCTGACTTGATTATCTTATTATTGATGCTAAACACATAATTATTTCTATTGGATACATGATCATTCATGTTAATTTCAAACACACCATTCACATAATTGCATTAAAATAAAATAAAAAAACATTATTTAAAGAAACAGAAATTTCATTACTAGTAAATGTGTGAATAAAACCAAGATCTAATAACAAAGAAACTGAAATAACAACTCTAATTATAGAAGGTGTGTAATGACAATTGTTTAATACTAGTACTAAGCTCGAAGGAAAAACTAAATCAAATGTTCCTATGGCTTTAACAGCTGCATGTGCTACATTTCCCACATGTAGGTATTACTCCCCATAGGCCAGCTTCCTTACTCCTCTAAGTCCCTGTAGTGTATTGCAAATATGAATACCACATCCAGTGTCATACACCCAGGAAATTATTTTATGAGGAAAAGCAAATAACTCAATCATGAAGTTACCTGAAGTGCTAGCGACCTGCCCAACACTCTTGTACTTCTTGTTTCGCAACTCATCGAGGTAGAGAGGACAGTTCATCTTACAGTGTCCTACCTCATGGCAGTGGTGGCAAGCCTGGTCCTTTTTAGGATTCTCTTTCTTCTTGGGAGGGTATTTCTTAGGCTCAGGTTGGTAAGCCATAAACTGTTTACCCTTAGTTTTTCCTTTTCCCTTTCCATTGTTCGCTTGCGGTTTTGGCTTTTAAAACCCACCACCTTGAATAGCAAGTACCTGAGGTGTAGGAGCCTTTTTCGGTAATCCTTTTTCATAGTAAATGAGCATTGCATGTAACTCACTAACTGTCTTCCCCGTACAATGCATGTTGAAATTATGCACAAAACCACCAAACTTATGTTAAGGGACCTGTTGATTAGGCTAATACATACATCTTGCGGGTAATGATAGTGGATCTGCTCAAGTTAGTCCATGTAACCTTTCATTTCCAAAACATGAGCACTCACGGATTTACCGTCCTCATGTTTGTAACTGTGTAGAGCATTAATCAAATCATACAATCCTACGGTTTTTAGTTTCTCATACATACGTCTAAGTTCATTGAGCATATCATAAGGAAAATAATTCTAAAAATGCTTTTGCAATGTGGGAATCATAATTCCAAGCATAGAACACGCAACTTCATTGTGTCTATCATACTCAATGTTGTCATGCTGCTCTTTCATCAGTAGATGAGTTAGCAGCAGATTCAGGAGGACAAGGCTTAGTTAAATCAGTGAGTGCTCATGTTTTGGAAATAAAAGATTACGTGGACCAACTTGAGTAGCTCCACTATCATTACCCGCAAGATGTATGTATTAGCCTAATCAACAGATCCTTTAACAAAAAGTTTGGTGGTTTTGTGCATAATTTCAACATGCATTGCATGTGGAAGACAATTAGTGAGTTACATGCAATGCTCATTGACTATGAAAAAGGATTACCGTAAAATGATCCTACACCTCAGGTACTTGCTATTCAAGGTGGTAGGATTCAAAAGCCAAAACCGTAAGCGAACAAGGGAAAGGGAAAAGGCAAAGCTAAGGGTAAGCAGGTTATGGCTTACCAACCTGAGCCTAAAAGATACCCACCCAAGAAGAAAGAGAATCCTAAGAAGGATCAGGCTTGCCACCACTGCCAAGGTAGGAAACTGGAAGAGGAACTATTCTCTCTACCTCGATGAGTTACGGAACAAGAAGTACAAGAGTGTTGGACAAGTAGCTAGCACACTTCAGGTAACTTCATGATTGAATTATTTTCTTTTCCTCATAAAATAATTTCCTGGGTGTATGACACTGGATGTGGTATTCATATTTACCATACACTACATGGACTTAGAGGAGCAAGAAAGTTGGCATATGGGGAGCAATACCTGCACGTGGGAAATGGAGCACATGAAATTGTTGAAGCCATAGGAACGTTTGATTTAGTTTTGCCTTCGGGCTTAGTACTAGTATTAAACAATTGTCATTACGCACCTTCTATAATTAGAGGTGTTCTTTCAGTTTCTTTGTTATTGGATCTTGGTTTTATTCACACATTTACTAGTAATGAAATTTTTGTTTCTTTAAATAATATTTTTTATTTTAATGCAATTGTTGTGAATGGTGTGTTTGAAATTAACATGAATGATCATGTATCCAATGGAAATAATTATGTGTTTAGCATCAACAATAAGAGAATCAAGTCAGACTTGGATTCTGTTATCTTTGGCATTGTCCCATAATTATCTAGGAATTGTAATACGAGATTGGCAATTATTGTTCGACACTTACCTTATTGAGTATTATCATTACTAGCAGATCAACTGATGTAATGGTACTATGTCAATTTGGATCCTAGGTTTAAGAAAATTCTATGGTTTATATGAATATGAACCAATGGGTATTTAATTTTCTTAAAGATTAAATTATCGAAAATACTAAAATTGAATTTTGTAAATTCTTTTAAATGTATTAATGCAATATTAAACCGTAAACGGGGTTTGGTCTTTTATGTTAAATTGATCAAGTTCTACTTTCAAAAAAATGTTTGATCGAGAAAAATTAATTGAAAAAACCAACAAAGTCTCCTTTCCATGAGAGAAGAGTGAGACTCAATCCTATTCCTTTTCATCATTGAGAAAGGTATGATAGGAACATTAGAATTGTCTAAATTCTAATATAATCATAGCAAACTTTAATATTTAAGAGAATTGCACATCTTATTTTTCATAGAGATTTCATCACCTTTATTCGGCGATTGAATTCTTTTGTAACAAATATGACATTTGGTTAACTGAAAAACATGTATGACATTTAATGAGTTATTAAATTAGAAGCTAGATTGATTACTGCAAAAATGATAAAAGGCAAACTAGCATAATTTATCTAGTTGTTTTGCTTTGACCCTTTAAAGGTGTTACATATCATTGTGGGGATGGTAGACCTATTAAGGAAGAAACTAAATGCCCAATTTTTCAAGTTAATAGCATTGATGGATAGACCCTCATCTACACGGTAGTATACACTCTTTTAGTACCTAAGTAATTGTTACGTGCGGACTTTCAAAAGTGTAAGAAAGTAAATAGCACGCGATTTGTTTTCACTGGTTGTGAAACACTTACAATGTTGTCAAATCTAGTGGGAGCATTGTGTTCTATTACTGAATAAGGAATTATTGTAATGTTCTCTAATTCAGTGTGAGCTATAAGCTTTATCATGTTGATAGTAACCTAGATTATTTCTAGATTGTCTCGAGATAATACATTACTTTCAAACTTATAGACACTTATATTTTCAAGGATAGTCATGTGCATTTCCTTGTTGGTTGTGGCACTTAAATAATTTGGTGATAATACAACTTGTGTTGTGTTTCTTGAATAACATGTCGTGAAGTCATTGAGGAACGGGTACAATGGGTCAAATCAACCTAAAAATGATTACCGAGTTGAACACGTCACTTAGATTGAAAGTTGTCCAAAGTCTTCAATGTATACGGCCTTCTAATTAAAACTTGGACAATAATTGATTGCTATGGCATGAATTCTATGTAAAATAAACATTCTGATCTCGTTTAGACATGTTTCCATCAGAACACAAGCTGTCTTGTTACTTAACCAGACCATCTTGCCATCTCTGGTTATGTATTCAAAACCTAAGATAGAAAAATATCTCAACTGGTGCATAACACTTTAGATTCATATTGTACTTCTAAACAACATATAATAGCTGAGAGTTTGCAGTAGTAATATTCTCACTTCATGTTGCTTTTTTCCTAAGGAGGTTGTTAGACCCATATCTCGGATTACAAGTAGGCCCCGCTTTAGATGTATTGACGAGAGTTTAGCGTGATTGACTAGTCGAATCGACGGTCAATCTAATAGTTAACAATTATGGGACGACAATTGTTATGTAATAGTTATGGAAAATATAGGGGCATATGTTGGTAAGTTATAAAGTGTTTAGTGGTCAAAATATGAAGAATGGGACTTGAGGGACTAAGTCTGCCAATTAGGAAAACTTGCCACATATATAAGGGTGGATAATTATCATAATTGAGTAAGTTTCCAGAAAATGGTGGAGAAGTGGTGATGTCGGTTTGTGCATAAGAGAGGGAAAAACCAAAGATGATCTATGATCAAATTGGAAGAGGATTAATGTTCTATATCATGAAGGAAGTTAGTATTCATGATTTCTACAAGTAAGTGACTCTCCAATAGTGTTTAATTGATGATTTAGAGATTAGGGTTCTTGGACCCTAATTGGGGAAATTGGGAAAAAGGTGGTTTTTAGCTAAATTAAAGTATTATAGTAATTATGGGATAAGTTTGTAATGGATTTTAAGTTAACTAGTTTATGGGTTAATCATCATATGATTTTATGATGATTAGGAAATGTTAGTGATAAGCTTAATGGTTATATAAACGATAGTTGTGGTATAGATTATGATTATGTGTTATGTGTTATAGTGTTTGGTTTATAGGTCAAGTAAGGAAGATGGTGAAGGATGATGATGATAGCTTAGCTTGGAGCTAAGGTAAGTAAACCGGTTATAAGCTAGCATGATGTGGATTTCATGTGTTATGTGTTATGTGCTTATAATTGTTAAGCTTATTGTATGATTCATGTGTAAGAGTTATGTGTAAGTGTTTGGCCTAGCTAGCGAGAAAGATAGACTAGCTCGGGAATGGGCTGGTAATGAGTAATTGACGTTAAGAGGCCTAAGGTATGCGTTAGTGGTTTGCAATGCAAAGATTGGATAGTTACGTTGTGTATGATACTTGAATGATATATCATGATAGATTATAGCCGCTTTACTTACTAAGCGAAAGCTTATGGTTTAGTTGTTTAACCATTTTGTAGGTTCAATTGTGAAAAAGGCAAAGCGATTGGAAAAGGCTTAAGGATTGGAAGAGTGTATGTTGGAAGGTTTGTATGCAAATAGGAGCTTAGGTAGATACCGAGCTCGAAGTCAAAGTTGTTCCTCGGGAGTTTTAAATGGGTGAAATGTTTGTAATTTCAAGTATTTGAAATGGTTTAAGAGTCATTTTACAAGTCCTAAAGCATGTTAAAAAGTTATGTTTTAAGTGGTGTATGCAAACGGGTCAAAACGGGTATTTTGGCATAATACCCGTCACTTTCTAAAGCATGTTTCCGTGGGTCATTATGACCAAGTTTATGCATATATTTGATGTTTATAATGACCTAATGATTTATGGAAGTCTTGATGTTATGTCAAGTTATAGAAGTCGTTTTCGGAAAAATGGATCAAAAGTACACAAAAAGGTTATGCAGAAAATGGGGTGTTTGGGACAAGGTATATTTTAACCCATTTTGGGTCAAACGGGTCAAGAATGTTTGGAAAAATAATGTATATGGTTAAGTGTTTGTAAAGTGGTTAAAATAGTTGGAGAACTAGTGGAGAACTAGTTGGAGAACTAGTCAAAGCCAGTTTTTGAAAAATCATATCTTTAAAATGGTAAGTCTTCATGAGTCCCGCCACCCGGTGTTTCGAAGGTAATTGAGTATAGTTTCATATAAAAATAGTCTCCAGGTCTGAATGTTTATAGATTTTTGTTAATGGTCAAAAGAGTAACAGCATGTCAGTTTTAAGTCAAGTCGTTTCCGCGTAAAAGTTTAAATTTCAATGATTTTAAGTTGTGTCGTTCACGGGGTGTAACAGAGGTATCCATGGAATGTGTGGATCGGTGTAACTCAAACCTTTAGAGTTTGGAATGAACACCAACGGCAAAAATGTGAAATGGTTGTTTAATTTTTTTTTAATCATAATATTGATGTTATCAATACATATTCCTAAGAGGTCTTCAATAAATAAATGTTATTGGTAAGTTGATAATGATGGTAACTTAGGCTAAGTGTTATGGGAGGTGGTCTAACATCTCCATCTTTTATGCGGGGTGACCATTATACCTCCCCTCAAATCCAATGCGCGATCCCTCATTTTTTTAAAGTTGTGTGGTGTAGATCATCAAAGGTGGTGCACTCTTTTTGTGTGTGTGTTTGAGGGGTATATAGTGTGGTATGTGTGTCTAAAATGAGGTATTTTAATATTTTTAGTTTGGTGTTGACCATTACACGTTTACACCTATTTGATGACAACTAAAAAGTTAGATACATAAACATATGGACAATCGTTGTAAATACATAATTAGGAACACGACTTTTTCTTTAAAGCATATATTAAAACGCGTAGAGTTTATGTTAATTTGCAACACAGATTTCTATGAAGTTCTTTGTTTTATAAACAACTTCATAAACAACTCCGTTTTGAAAACATAACATTATTCTCGACATGTATGGTCCTTGTATACTGTAGTATATAAGCAACGAAGATTTCATTTCTTTAACCTATGTGGGAATGTATAGGATGTAAGGTTGAATTGACTTAGATAATAATCTATACGTACCAGTTGTCTTTTCATTAAAAGTGTTTGTGTTTTAAAGCTACTCCGATAGTTAATGCCAAAGTTTAAAATAGAGATCATCTATGGAATACAAGTTATATCACTAATCTATTTGGGTTTACTATCGTATTTTCATGACTTTTTCTAAGGTAAAGCATATATTAAAAAGCCTAGAGTTTATGTTAATTTGCAAATGGATTTACCCATGAAATTTTGTTTTATAATCAACTTCATAAACAACTCCGTTTTGAAAACATACCATTATTCTCGACATGTATGGTACTTGTATATTGTAGTATATAACCAAGGAAGATTTCACTTCTTTAACCTATGTGGGAATGTGTAGGATGTAAGGTTCAATTGACTTTGAATAAGTAACCTAATGGGAAACGTCATTAGTTTGGATTAGGCAAACCTAACTCAAACTTAGTACATCGTTTGGTGAGTGCGGCACTTCTATCCATTTTGGATAATTTTTGTGACTCACCTTCGTTAGTACCTTGTGATCGATTGAGTTGTACATGGTACCCATACTTATTTAGCAGGACAAGTTGTCACTTTTTCTCTTGATACCATCACTAGAAGTATAGGCAACCAAGGGAGCTTAAAGACTAGAGCTGCACCAAAGTCATCACTCATCATTAGTAGAGACCTCACATGGAGAGCCACACCTTAACTTATTTTCATAACATGTAACTGCATAACCAATATGGCATTGTTAGGTAAGTTCAGGTGGATCAGTGAAACGTTTAAAGATTTGAATGAACACCAATCACGAAATGTGTTTCCTACAATATGGTATCCTACCATATAGTTAGTGTTAATCTTTTATCTTTAGTTATTTCGTTCCTTTAAACAGATAGAAGGTTTTTAAACTTTGTGAATAATGTACGTAAGTATAAAACGAAATTCAATAATATCTTTGAAACACTTGAGAGGAATTTCTTTTTTAAGTGAAAAGATAATACTAAAAAATCATGAATGTATATTAAAGTTTCACCACATAGTGTTTGATCAAGTTTGATTTTTTTAGTTTATAATCAAATTCACTAACATTTGCGTCTGAAAACATAGTAATATTCTCGACACGTACGATTTACATGCACTGTAGAATATAACCAACGAAGATTTAACTTCTTTCACATATGTGGGATATAAACATGAAATGGTTTTATCCAACACATAATATTGTATATTACGTGCCGACTTGTGCATTTCTAGTACTCTAATCTATATCATTCATCTATTCATCATAGAGCGTTCGTATTTGAAGCTACTCGGATTCTCAATGAAAAAGTTTAAATTATGTTTGTTAATACAAATATCGTCATTAAACGTTATTTATATTTTTGATCTTTGCATAAGTTTTGTTAACGAAAAAAGTAAATTTAATTTATAAAAGCTTAAAGCTTGTCAAGTTTAATAGATATTTAAACAAGCTTTTTCAAACAATATATTCATCATTCAAGCATTTACATTTATGATTAGTAACATCTTGATATGACTCTAATCATTATGTATGATAGTAGTTTTTAGAATGTGTTAGGTTCTTAAAACCAAACACTACTTAAGCATTTGCATATTTCTAAAAATAGAAATACAACATATGACATCATGTATTACATCATGGTAATCATTGGAAGATTCCATTAGATATTTTGTGTAGATTTGTACTCTTCATATCTTGCACAATCTCACTTAGATAGAGTTGACTTTGGCAAGATTTGATATCTTGGCTGTCAGACCCGGCGGTACCAAAATGGTACACGGGCGGAACCCTTTTAAGGGGTCCGCCATCCGTGGACGCTCCTGTCCATTTTGGCTATAAATAGCAATGCCAAGCCAAGTAGTTTTTCATCCCTTTCTTACATACTCTCATACATATCTTCTCTCTAACCTTTCTAACTCAGTTTCATATCATATTAGTGATCTCTTTTGTAGCAAAGAAGATCAAGTCATATTCAAGCTTCAACGAGAAGTTGGAAGTCTTGTTTGTTTAGTGTTGTATGATCTAGTGTTGATCCATACTTCATTGTTGTATCAAACCATCATAATCTTGTGAGTGTGAGTGGTTAGTATTTTAGTCCTCAAAATACATTGTGTGTGGGAGTAGTTGTACCCTTGGAAAGAACTCGACATCTAGCTTAGTGTCGGAAATAGTGTAAGCGAAGTGTAAAGGTTTTCTCCGCCGGTGAAAGGAGCTTGTTGACTAGTGAAGTTAAACTCTCGAGTGTGAGACTCGGGGAGTGGAGTAGGGCAAGGAAAAAGAGTCCTTGT
>BPTQ01000008.1:314519618-314535587 GCA_019973895.1 Chrysanthemum seticuspe
TGAAAAATTATTTTTTGGAACCTTTTCTTAATTATTTGTATTTAAAGCTAATTAAAAAGGCTTAAAAACTAATTTAAATTAAGAAAAATAGCAAAACAACTTGGAAAAATCTGAAAATTTCAGGAAAAGTCTAAAACAATATTAGGAAACTAGGAAAAATGGAAAAACATGGTCTTGTTTGCAAGATATAGAAACTGATATGAAAGTGCTTATTGAAATAAGCACTAAATTAAGCAAATGGAGTCCAAAGGCTACCAAACTGATAGTGAAGCTCTAACAAGCTAAATTAACCAAAATGCAATGAGTTTCAACAAGCTCTAACCACTGGATTAGCAATTTGAACAGATTTGAGGTGTTGAGATTTTAAGCTAAAACAGCTAAAGGGTGCTCACTTGCAGGCAGAAAATAAGCAAATGAATAAGCTAGAAACTACAAACCAAATATTAGAACCTAATCTAGACCTGGCCAAGAACCTTAAGACCAAAAATTAGACCTTGGGGAGCTAAGATAAGATCTGTGCAGCCCATGCAAAACCTGCATAACCCCTGTGCAGTCAACAGTGCCCTGCACAGGGGAACTAACACCATTTTGACAAGTTAAATTGAAGCTTTTAGAAATTTCACAAAATTATGGAAAAATGACAATAAGAAGCTAGGGCAGTTAAACTCTTAGAAGCCACAAACCTCACTGATTTTGGCCCAAAGATGAGCTCTTAAAAATTCTTCCTAATTGAGCTAAAAACGGATTTTTCAATCTTTGACTTTTTAACAAAACTAAAAAGTTGACTATTTTGAGTTTTGCAACTGATTTGTAGATTAACTATGATGAATTAAGATGAAATGATACTAGAGTAGGCTATAACTATGACATTTAAACACAAAATGAGATTTTGGATTGCAAAAACTCTAACAGTAAGCAAGTGGAATGGATTCTAAAGAGATTTTGACTTTAAGCTCTTGCAGTCACAAATAATTGACTCAATTGAGTCTAACTAAGCTCAACAAGCATGACTCAACAACCTTTAAACACTGAACAAGCCTAAACACAGTTTAAAAGCAAAAACCAAACACTACTTTATTTCAACTGTTATGAAACAAAACATATACCACTACTGAACCAACATGTGATAAGGATCAAACCAAGTCTAAAAACCCTAATTAACACTAAAGAAGCAAGTGGGAACTAAATTCAAACACAAATACAGATACAAGCTCAATATGCAAAGTGGCTCAAAAAATGAAATTGAGAAACTCACTTACCACTGATCCAACTGGTGTGCAGACCAGTACCATACCTAGGACTACTGTTCTTATTCCAAAACCAACCCAATATCACTCTGCTTCACCCAAATTTCCCATTCCAAACCCATTTGACCCATTTTCTCCATACTGTTGACTTTCATTGACTGAGAGTTTTTGTGCATGTGAATGACTGAAATACCAAAAGTAAGCAACAAATAAACTCACAAAAGCTATAAACAGCTTATATGAGCTTATTCCAATTTTAAAAACAATTTCTTTAGTTTTCAATATGTGAAATGCAAGACAAGAATTAAACTTAAAAAACTTTTATTGAAACTGAAAATGAGAGTACAAGATAGAACTGAGATTACAAAAACTTTAAGAAAACATTCTGGAAAGCTTAAATTACAGTAAACTTAAACTAAATTTAAAGGGAAAAAATACTACACTACACTACTTGCTTCCTCCTTTCTTCTCTTTCTTTCTTTTATACCCAAATGTGCTTCCACTAGTCCACTGAGAAAATCCCACTTCAATTTGGAGCCATTGGATAGCTAGAGCCCTTTTTGGCCGTTGATTGCATTTTGGCGCCAAGTTGCATTTGACAGGTGGAGGGATTGAGTGAGTGGGGGAGGGTTCATTTAATGGTTTTTGTAGTTTAGGTGAGGTGGAGGGGACAAAGGGAGGTGAAGGTTGACTGGAGGAGAGGTGTGTGTGTGGTGAGGTTGAGTGATTCAGGGGAAGCAGGTAAAGGAGAAGGAAAATGGCGCGTTTGTGTTTATTTGACCAAGCAGGTTGACCGGGTAAGGATTTGGGTTGACTCGGGTAAAGGCCGGGTTGTGGATTGGGTTGGATGGGTATTGGATTGGGCCAAGATAATAACTAGGGTCCATTTGGTTTAGTAACTAGATAACACAAGGACCAAAACTGTAATTATGCCAAAGTTAAGGACCAAAACTGTTACTTCAGAAAATGTAGCCCAAGGTTTGGTTTTGACAATCTCAAATAATATAAGGACTATATTTGCCATTTTTGAAAGTTCCAAGGACTAAACATGACATTTTTCAAACTTTAGGGACCAAAGTTGTAATTTTCCAAATTTTATATTTCAAGGGTTTGTTTTGACAACTTTAGAATCCCATGGACCTTAAATGACATTTTTCTTTATTTTGATTTACCAGGGACTGTTTTTGACAATTTTTGAAACTTGGGGGACTAAAACTGCCAATTTTGCAAATTTGATACGTTTTTCATCTGATTTTGATATTTTTGCATTTAAAACACATAAAACACTAATTTGTGATATTTTGATCATTTTGATGTGTTTCTGAGTGTTTTCAGATGATTTTTCAGTCTATACAGTACAAAAATGATGAGTATTTAGACACTCATCAATATACGTATGTTTTATATCTAAGGTCGATACACTTCAAGGTTGCAAAACCCTAATACTGTAAGAGTATTCGTATTAATAAATAATATTGAGGTGTTGAATGTTAATTGTTCTTCTTCTTAAGATTAAGTATTAAATTCCGCGTAATACTTGATAAGCTTTTGTTCCAAGTCAGTTTCTATTTTAGATCGTTTGCTCAACTGGGATCAACAAGTGGTATCAGAGCTTGTGATCTAGAAACTGTAACCAAGAAGAAGTCTGTTAATCTTTACTCAAGTAAGTTAAGATGTCTGAAGAAACTCACATGGTGACTGCTTCAAAAGTGCCCATGCTCAAACATGGTGAGTATCAAATCTGGAGGATGCTAATGAGGCAATACATTCGTATGATTGATTATGCTCTATGGGATGTTGTTGAAAAAGGAGACACTCTTCCTTTGAAGGGTGTGGATGGTAAGGAGGTTGCTATTATTAGTGAACCTGATAAAGCTAAGAGGAAGATGGAGATCAAAGCTCACAGTATTCTCTCCATGGGAATACCTAATGAGTTTGCATTGGACTTTGATCAATATGAGTCTGCTAAAGAATTATTAGATGCTCTTGAATTAAGGTTTGCTGGTAATGAAGCTACTAAGAAGTCAAGGATGAACATGCTCAAGCATCAGTTTGAAACCTTCACTGCTCTTGGTGGAGAAAAGATTGATGGAACATACAATAGACTTCAAAAACTTATCAGTCAACTGAAGGCAGTGGGTCACAAGTTCCTTCAAGAAGATATTAATTTGAAGTTCATTAGGAGCTTATCATCTGATTGGACTATTCACACAATTGTGTGGAGAAATAAGACGGACTTTGCTACAATGACTCTAGACAATCTCTTCAATAACTTGAAGGTTTATGAGTCTGAGAATAACTTTTCTAACTCGTCTTCTTCTAATCAAAACATTTCTTTTGTGTCCACAAATCACAAAAGCTCACAAGATGTATCCACTGCTGCTTATGGTATAACCACGGCTATTGCAAACAATACCACTGTTAGTGATAATGTCAGTGATGGTGCAATTTGTGCTTTTCTGTCAGATTTAACTACCAGTGTTGATGTTTTGAATCAAGATCTAGATCAAATTGATCCTGATGATCTTGATGAAATTAATCTTCAATGGCAAATGGCAATGCTGACTCTCCAAGCAAGGAAGTTTCTGAGGAGGACTGGAAGACATGTTAGGTATGATGGTCAAAGGAGAGCTGGATTCGACAAAAGCAAGATGGAGTGCTTTAACTGCAAGAAGAAAGGTCATTTTGCTAGGGAATGTCGAGCTCCTAAAAGAATTGAAAGCATTAAGAAGACAACAGAAGAGTCTGCTACTTCTTCAGATTTGGTTGCTCAGGATGGACTTGGTGATTATGATTGGAGTGATCAGATTGAAGAAGGTCCAAATGCAGCTTTTCTTGCTAGTGAAGCTTCAAAAGAGCATAACTTTGCTCTAATGGCCTATGCTTCATCTTCTGGTTCAGATTCTGAGGTATCTAATGATTCTAAAACATCTACTTGTTCTTTTAAATCATGTTCTGATAACTTAGAGTCTCAAAAGGCTATCACTGAGAGTATGAGAAAAGAAGTAGAGAGATTGAATCTAGATAACTTAGGATATAGAGTTGGTTTAGAGGGTGTGGAAGAGAAGCTAAAATTCTGTATTAAATGTGAGTTTGAGTATGTAGAAAAGATCAATATACTAGGTGGTGAAATTGATCTTAAGAACAGAGAGATTAAAATGCTTAAAGATAAATTAGCAGAGGCAGAAAGTGTAAAACTGCAGGCCCTAGATGAAAAAGAAAAACATGTTGTTAGGGTTGCTAAAACACAATATGCTTCTGATCTAGTAAAGAAACCAATAGGTCAAAAACTGTTCAAAGATGGTACTGGTTTAGGATACAATGATATGCCACCACCCCCTTTGATGAAACATGCACCACCTGCTAAAGAATTGTCATTTAGTAGTGAATTCAGTTTTAACAAACCTGTAGAAGAGATAAATAAGACTGAAACACCTAAGATAAGTTCTGATAAGTTATCTGATGCTCCCATTATAGAAGATTGGGAATCAGATTCTGAGGATGATAGAACTGAATCAACTAAGTCTGAAAAGATAGAGACAGTTAAGAAAGTTGATTCTAAGCAAGTTAACCTTGTACCTACATTTGGAGCTAAAGTTACCAAGAAAGTTGTAGAGTACAGGGAAATTCCTAGGGACCAGATGAAACAATATAAACCTAGGGGTAATCAAAGAAGCTTAAATGGTCTAATTTCTAACAGATTAGGTGATGAGTTTCAATGTGTTAAAAAGGCTTGTTTTGTGTGTGGTAGTTTTGAACACTTACAGAGAAATTGTCATAAAAACAGACCACAAGTTTGGAATCATTGGAGGAGGGTAAATCATCAAAACTTTTCAAGAAAAACAAACCCTCATCCTAACAGTAACATGATTCCAAGAGCAGTGCTGATGAGGAATGGGAATACAAAATCTATTGTCACTGCTTCACCTAAATGGGTTTCCAACCACTGCTAAGCAAAATGTAAACACGGCTAAGCAGTGTCAAACCACTGTTAAGCAACATATCACCACTGATTCAAAAGAAGTTTTAAAAATTCCAAAGGTGATAACTGATACAGTGGTTGGAAATCATTTTTATGCTGTTAAGGCCTCAGCAAGTTGGCAATGGAAGCCTAAGACCAAGGTTTTACCACATGTCAACTGTGCATCAATGGACCTAAAGAAATTTGAATATTTTGATGCACAGGGCAGACCCAAGTCTGTACTGGCTTGGGTCCACAAGAGGAACTAACTTGTGTAATTTTATGTGCAGGGCAATCTTCAAACTGAGCTAAAAGATAAAGGAGTTTTTGATAGTGGTTGCTCTGGGCACATGACTTGGGATGGAAGCAATCTGGAAGATTTTGAAGCTTATGATGGAGGATATGTGGCATTTGGCAATGATCCAAAGGGAGGAAAGATACTTGGCAGAGGCACAATCAGAACAGGGAATCTAGACTTTGAAAAAGTCTATTTGGTACAGGGACTTAAATACAATTTATTCAGTGTTTCTCAAATGTGTGATAAGAAAAACTGGGTACTTTTTGGGGAAACTGAGTGTGTGGTGTTATCTCATGAGTTTAAAATGCCTGATGAGAAGTTTATACAACTTAGGGTACCTAGGAAGGAAAATATATATTTTTTTGATCTTAAAGATGTTCTTCCTAAAAGGTCCTTATGTTTGTTTGCTAAAGCATCTGTTGATGAGTCAAAATTGTGGCATAGAAGGCTAGGTCATCTCAATTACAAAACAATCAATAAACTGGTAAAAGGAAACTTAGTGAGAGGGTTACCTTCAAAGGTTTTTGAGTGTAAGGAACTGTGTGTAGCCTGTCAAAAAGGAAAACAACATAGAGCTTCCTGTAAGACCAAAACTGTAAACACCATAACACAACCATTGTTTATGCTTCATATGGACTTATTTGGACCTACCTTTGTTAGAAGCTTGAACCATAAGCAGTATTCCCTAGTTATCACTGATGATTATAGTAGATTTTCTTGGGTATACTTTTTGGCTACTAAGAGTGAGACTTGTGAGATTCTTAAGAGTTTCATTACTAAGATAGAAAATCTAGTAAATCATAAGGTCAAAGTAATCAGATGTGATAATGGAACTGAGTTTAAGAATGATGTGATGAATCAGTTCTGTGTAGCTAAAGGTATTGAAAGACAGTTTAGTGTTGCTAGAACACCTCAACAGAATGGTGTAGCTGAAAGGAAAAATAGAACACTAATTGAGGCTGCTAGGACTATGTTGTCAGAGTCTAAGTTACCAACTACCTTTTGGGTTGAAGCTGTAGGAATTGCATGTTATGTGCAAAACAGAAGTAAGGTAGTGAAGCCTCATAACAAGACCCCCTATGAGCTGTTACATGATAGGAAGCCAATGATTACATTCCTAAAACCTTTTGGGTGTCCTGTTACCATTTTGAATACCATAGACTACCTAGGCAAGTTTCAAGAAAAAGCTGATGATGGATACTTTTTAGGCTATTCTACAAATAGTAAAGCCTTTAGAGTATACAATAGGAGTACTAGACTTGTTGAAGAGAACCTACATGTTCAATTCAGTGAAAAGACTCCTAGTGTTGTGACCAAAGGACCAGACTGGCTGTTTAACATTGATATGCTAACCAAATCTATGAATTATGAGCCTATCATTGCAGGAACTTCCACTAATGCTGATGCAGGTATACAAAAGGATTCTGAAGAAGATACATCTTCAAAGGAAGCTAATTCTCCAAAGGAGTTCTATTTGGTTGAAAAGTGGAAAGCTGGTTCTGTTCCTTCCATCATACACAAGCAAGGTCCCTCTGGTGATGATGTACTGAATACTGGAGGCAATGTTGATCATCATCAAGATAAGGATGAGTTGTTGCAAGATAACTCAGTGTCAGTAGAAGAAATTGAAAAGAAGAAAAAGCAGTCTGCAAGCACTGCTAAGCCTACTGCAAGTGCTGATAGACCATATGTAAATGCTGACAAGCCAATCTCTACCACTGATAGTTCAAGTGAAATTCCTGCTACAAGTACTAGAGATAGTACTTTCTTTGGACCTAATCCAAAGCCACTATTTGGTGATGAGGAATATCCACATGATCCTAATATGCCTGAATTAATAGAGATTGATACTCCTACTGATGATGAAGACCTGGATGAATTCTTCAATGCTAATTTGACTAATTTGGAAACTGTAATTAATGAAAGTCCAATTACTACTACCAGAATTCACAAGATTCATCCCAAGGAACAGATTCTTGGAAATTTGAATACTCCAGTTCAAACAAGAAGCAGGGTAAAGAACAATGAACCCTTTCCTGAACATGGGTTCTTTGCAAGATCTCTTCACAAAAGAAACAGTCATAAAGATCTGCAAAATTGCTTGTTTGCTTGTTTTCTGTCTCAAAAGGAGCCCAAGAGAGTAGAAGAAGCTTTAACAGAAGAAGGATGGGTAGAATCAATGCAAGAGGAGCTTCTTCAGTTCAAACTTTAAGAGGTTTGGACATTGGTTGATCTTCCAAATGGAAAGAGGGCTATTGGGACTAAATGGGTGTTCAGAAACAAGAGGGATGAAAGAGGAATTGTAGTGAGGAACAAGTCAAGATTGGTTGCTCAAGGATACACACAAACTGAAGGTTTGGACTATGATGAAGTATTTGCACCAGTTGCAAGGATAGAGGCTATTAGATTGTTTTTGGCTTATGCTTCATTCAAGAATTTTGTTGTATATCAAATGGATGTTAAAAGTGTATTTTTATATGGCACTATTGATGAGGAGGTTTATGTTTGTCAACCTCTTGGTTTTGAAGATCCTGATCATCCTGACAAGGTTTACAGGGTGAGGAAGGCTATGTATGAATTGCATCAGGCTCCTGGGGCATGGTATGAATGCCTATCTACTTATTTGATGGACAATGGGTTTAAAAGAGGACTGATTGATAAAACTTTGTTCATTAGAAAGCACAAAGATGATATTTTACTGGTTCAAGTTTATGTAGATGACATCATCTTTGGTTCTACTAACAAGGAGCTATGCAGAGATTTTGAGAAACTTATGCATGATAAGTTTCAGATGAGTTCTATGGGAGAACTCACTTTCTTTTTGGGGCTACAGGTTCAACAAAGGACTGATGGTATTTTCATTAGTCAAGACAAGTATGTAGCAGATGTGTTAAAGAAATTTGGGTTTCAAGATGTAAAGAGTGCGAGTACACCTATGGAGACTCAAAAACCTATGCTACCAGATGATGGAAGTCCTAAAGTTGATTTGAAGATGTACAGATCCATGATTGGATCTTTGATGTATCTTACTGCATCTAGGCCAGACATTATGTTCTCAGTCTGTGTGTGTGCAAGATTTCAAGTAACACCAAATACCTCACACATGAATGCTGTTAAGAGGATCTTTAGATATTTGAAAGGTCATCCTAAATTAGGCCTTTGGTATTCTAAGGATTCCCCTTTTGATTTGGTGGCCTACACTGATAGTGACTATGCTGGAGCTAGTCTGGATAGGAAGTCTACCACTGGAGGATGTCAGTTCTTGGGAAGCAGATTAATTTCTTGGCAGTGTAAAAAGCAAACTATTGTGGCTAATTCTACAACTGAAGCTGAATATGTGGCTGCTGCTAGTTGTTGTGGTCAAGTTCTATGGATTCAGAATCAATTGCTGGATTTTGGGTACAATTTTATGCATACTAAGATTTACATTGATAATAACAGTACAATTTGCATTATCAAAAATCCTTTTTTACATTCTAGAACTAAACATATTGAGATAAGACATCACTTTATTAGAGATTGTAATGAGAAAAGGTTGATTCAAATGGTAAAAATCCATACTGATTTCAATGTTGCTGATCTTCTCACCAAAGCTTTTGATGTGGGGAGGTTTCAGTATCTTGTAGTTAGTATTGGAATGATTAATCTCTAAACTCTCAAATTGTTTTGTATAAGTTTGTAAAAGAATTGGACTGTTATTATGTAATCTTAGTATTGCTATTTCTGTTTATATCCACTGATAGTGTTGTTTCTAACCATTGATAGAGTTAATCTATCCACTGCTAGTTGTTCTGTGTTTCTACTAACCATTGTGCAGGAAAATGCTAAGTCATTATAGAGATTCAAGAAGTACTGAAGTTACATTGTTCATTCAACAAAACAGTTTACAGCTTACAGCTTACAATGAAACTTCAAGTGCTACTTAAAGACTACATCTATACATGATTTTCTACTAATATTTCTACTACTACTATCCTTGCTTACATCGTTTGAATGCTGGATATGCATTTATCATATGCATGACCAGTACAAAGAAGCAGCTAAGGATCAAAATGGAAAGGATGGATTGATGCAAACGAAGAAGCTGAAGCTGATTGTGGCAGATAGATGGATGATATGATATTCTTCTTGTGCTCCATCTTCTCTTTCCACCATTCAGCAACTTACTCCATCTTCCTTTTTCCCTTCCTTGTTACGATGTGTGAAGAAGCACCATGACTTGGTGCCCTAAGACCAAGAACCACCTCTCTGTCCTTAGGGAGTGGTGGGTTTCTTGTTCGTGGTCTTGGTTGGGGGTTAGATGATGAAGGTTTGGGGTTTGAAGTCCTCTTCTTAGAAGAGTCATCAGAGTCTTCAGAGGCATCACTTGGATTCACCACACTATCATCTTCAGATGATGGGAGAAATGGGGATTTTCTTGGTCTTGGTTCTTGTGGAGGAAAGTAGGTCAGCCATGGGTTTCCATCTTCACTTGATGATGAAGATGAAGAGGATGAGGATGAGGTTAGATCAACCACCTCTGGTTTGTTCCAACTAGGGTTCCACATTTTGATTGTTGTTGATTGGGGATTTTGGAGAAATTAGGGTTTTTAACTTTTGATTGGTTTGGGCGTTATGTGATATTTGGGTTCTTTTTATAAGCAAAGCTATGAGTTATGCAAATCAATGAGGGCAGGTTAAATGTGGTTGAGGAATTAATGAGATACTTGGGCGTTGGCTTAATCACAGTTCTAGAAGTTGACTATCTTGACTTTACTGTGGTAACTGCGGATAGGTGTTTTGGAACCGCTTCTGGTTCTCTCTAACCACTGCTAACTCTAATCTTCTACTCTGTGTTTGTTTTGTGTTTGTCTTGCAGGAAAGAAGGATTTTTGTGCAAAAGGAGCTATTGTGTTTGCTATTTGTGTTAAACCCTAATCACTTTTGTTGATTTTTTCACAAAACCCACTTCATATCCATCATTGCACACAATGGCTACAACGTATTCCACTTCACATAATCTTGTTGCTATTCTCACCAAAGATGCTCGCTCTGAAGGGTTTCATCAAATGATTGATTTCCTGATTCATAGTCCCATTCACTATGCTTTAACTGTTAAACCCACCATTCTTAAAGCTTACATTCATCAATTCTGGAGGAATGCTACAATTGAGAAGGTTGATGGCATGGAGGTGTTTAGTACTGTTGTGGATGAGAATGCTACTTCTGTTTCTGAGGATATCATTAGAGAAGTTTTGAGGCTTGATGATGCTGATGGTGTTGATAATCTTTCAGATGTTGAGATTGTTGCTGGTTTAGAGAGATTAGGATACACATACAGAGGTGAAAAGGTACAATTTTTTAAGAGTTTGTTTTCCCAACAATGGAAGTTTTTTATTCATACTTTGTTGATGTGTATGAGTAACAAGACCACAGGATTTAATGACTTTCCTTCAAAAATTGCTACTGCTATTATTTGTTTGTCTGATGGAAGGAAATTTAACTGGTCTAGGATGATTTATGAGGGGTTAGTTCAAAACATTAGGAAGAAGGGTAAATACTATTTGTATCCTAGGTTTGTTCAACTGCTTGTGGAACATCAAATAAAGGAACCTGTTGAACATGCTAGAGAATATGAAGTACATCATATGCTTCCTAGAGTTTTTGCTCATATGAGGAATCAGCCACAGAATGTTGTCATTAGAGATGTTCCTTTATTTCCTCATATGCTTACTTTGCCTACTGATTCTGAGTTTCATGAAGGTCTTGCATCATGGACTAGGAGAACACAGGGCACTCAGCTTCCTCAGGCTAGTGTTAGTGGTATGGTTAATGAGGCTGTCACATGGAGTGGAGGTGACATGATTGGAAGGGCTTCCACTACTGATTCATGCTTTGATGCTGGTCAGGATAGTGGAAACATTAATAAGACCCAACCTTTGGCAACTTCTAATGTGGAAAGTTCTTTGGAGCTTAACACAGGTGGAGGTATCCTTAGCCAACTGGCTGCTACAGGGTACATAGATGATCAGGCTCGATCTGGTGCTATGTCTTCTAAATCCAAGGATTCACCTCTCGGAGCAGTTAACACAGCTCGAAGTGATGAGGATAGATTGGAACCTGACATTGAATAGACGGTTAATGACTTTGTACATGATGACTTTTCCAATGAACCACCTCTTGGACCAGTTGACACAGGTCGAAGTGGGGAGGATATTCTTGAACGTTTAAATGAATTGACGGTTAAGTGTGCTACACTGGAGGGTACCATTTCCGGTCTACAGGAGTTATCTGTGCTTCAGGGTAAGGATATTAGGAGGTTGAAGCATAGGGTATTGGTTTTGGAGAAAGTGAAAAGACCTGGAGTTGCTGTTTTGAAAGCTATGCGACGAAAGAAAAAGAAGGTGGACTCCTCTACTGATCTGAATGTGAATGATGTCTCCAAACAGGGGAGGAGTGATGGCATGAATTCAGGGGAGGCTGTGGATGTATCTGTTAGTGTACCTATGGAAGAAGATGTTGATAGTGGAAATCAAGATTTTTTGGTTTCTGATAAAGATGGGAATGAGGTTGTTCTTGAAAAATTGAAGAATGTTGAAGAATGAGGTTACTAGATGGTTTTTATATCAAACTTGTGGAGTTCATGTTTTAACTATTTCTGGAGAAATTATTCATATGCTTGTAGAAGGTGATTATCCTCAGTTGAGTAAGTATCCAACAGTTATTACTCAGATGTTGAAGCCTGGTTGTATCAAGATGTTAGAACCCTATGATGGTCAAGCTTATGATTTGTTGCGGAAGTATGAGAAGATACTTAAAGCTAGTAAGTGTTTGGCTACATCCTCCAATTCAGATGTTTTGAGCTTAAAGAAAACTTGAAGAATTCTGTTGGAATTTATCAAGTTTAGGGGAGGATTGTTGGGTTTTAGGTTCCTTGAATAAAGAATTACTCTAAGTACTGGAACCACGGACAGGCTTGATGTAACCACGGACTGAAGAGTGTAACCACGGATGAAGACAACCGCGGCTAGTAGTATTATGTAACCACTGATAATATATAGTAAGCACTGCTAGTCTTGTATAGTCGGTTAGTTTATTGTATTTGATAAATATGGAAAAGATATTTATCTTGTAGGTTACGTATTGTATTTTGTATAGGACTCCTTAGCCTATAAAAGGAGGTCCTAGGTTAGGTTAGATATACGTATGTTTTATATCTAAGGTCGATACACTTCAAGGTTGCAAAACCCTAATACTGTAAGAGTATTCGTATTAATAAATAATATTGAGGTGTTGAATGTTAATTGTTCTTCTTCTTAAGATTAAGTATTAAATTCCGCGTAATACTTGATAAGCTTTTGTTCCAAGTCAGTTTCTATTTTAGATCGTTTGCTCAACTGGGATCAACAGAAAGTATGGGTAATATCAATGTTGTCCCATATGATCAATATGTGAAACAAAGTGAAAGTGAGATTGTACCAAGTGATGTATCTTATGCAGTCAATGATGACTATGTTTTTGACGAATACACTGCACGTGCCCCTGATGATTCTGTTATTTCTGAACTTAATGCTTATAAAGAACGTGTTGCTATTTATGAACAATGAGCTAAGTTTGAATTAACCACCCGTGAGCAGGAAATGGATGACCAAATGCGTACAACTATTAGAAAAAGTAGGTTTAGAGAAGAAGTATTAAAACAATAGTTAAACTCCTTACAAGAAAAACTTTCTAAAACAGCTAAGCAAAAACAAGAACTTCAAGAAAATGTTAAAATGCTTAAGCAAGAATTCAGTGCTAAGGAATCAAAACTTTTGAATGATTTTTCTAATCTAAAAACCTTGAAAAACAAGCTTGAAAATAAGTTGTACGTACAAGGAAATACCATTCAAACTGCTCACATGGTCACTAAGCATAGAGTTTTAAGCAATAAGCATAGTGTTCCCATTATAGATAAACCCAACCCTGAGTACGGGAAGATAGCAAAAGCAGCTCAAAGTGTTATCTATGATGGCAATGAGATTCTTAAACCTAGACAAAAACCTAGTTGCGTTGAGTGCACAGAGGAAGATAAGAAATCAGATGAAGTTACTAGGGAGAAGATGAACAAGAAACTAGATGATCCTAAATGTAAAGAGAAGAAAATAATTATCACACCGCATGACTACAAAAAGGAGAATTGGATCTCCTTGAACATGTTTAAGCCTCAAACGTTGTTGACTCCCGAACAAGTGTTCTTGAAAAAGGATTTAGATAAGCAAAAAGCAGAGAATCTTGTTGTAACAAACCCTCCCTTTAGGAAATTGCCTTCAGCGACTGTGTATCCTCCCAATACACCAATGCATTTAGTTCCTAGGACTATTGCCACTAAAAGCAAGACCTTAATCAGTCAATATGTTATTTTTCAACTATTTGTTGATTTTGAGAAAACTTGTAAGAAAAGGATCACACCCACTGGTATAACTGAAGGGGAAAGGGGTTTTGAGAAAACAAAAGAATGTTATTTAACTGAAGTCATGCCCTTCTTTAAACAACTAAAAGATCATTTTGAAAGTATTTAAAAGGGAATGAATTTAGCATTAAAGAAATGGAAAAGGAATTTGATGCAATGATAGTTGAGGTTAGTGACTATGAGCGAGCACTAAAATATAATGAGAATGAGAGGAAGAACTTGCATACATTGAATGAGACTCTTATTACTGAATGTGTTGCTCAAGATGTGTTTTTCACTGCTACAAATTATTCCATTGATGCTTCTCAATTTCATTAATTATCTGTTGCCCTGAAAGTCTCCCATGATCGTGTCATTGAGCTTGAAAAGACTAATTCTAAACTAAATGAGAAAATTGAACTGGATGATCACGACAATTTGGTTAAACATTTTTCTAAACTAAAGATTGAGCATTTTAATTTACAACTAAAATATCAACATCTTAAAGAAAATATCAAAACTTCAAATATCAAGATATCCTCAGATGCTCCTGAGTTTGATGCAGTTTTTCAAATTAACAAACGTGATGAACAGATTCAAGCTCATTGTAATACGATCAGAAAGTTGAAAGCCCAAATCTCTCAATTAAAGGGTCAAAAGAACAATGTGACTGGTTCGCAAATGCCTCCTCCTTTAGATTCTCAGAATTCTCAAACGTTTCATCTTCAAAATTTAGTAAATGCATTACAAAAGGAAAACGAAAGTTTTCTAGAAGAAAATGAAAAGGTTAAACGTCATTTCAATGAGTTATTTGAATCAATAAAGGTCACTCGTAACAAAAATAACGAGCAAATAGCTTCATTGCAAAAGGAAATTGAGAATCTGAAGAGCCAGGTAAAAGGGAAAATGCCAATGACCAATGGGGAGAATGGTGTATCAAAGGTTCACTCTTGTAATAAATATGCTTTGTCTGTGAAATATGTTCCCCCTCATCTTAGGAATAACAAACTTGCAATTCAAACATATTTCTCATACCTTAAGGATTGTCTAGAATGTCTCCATGAGATTGTTGAAGAGGATAAGTTAGAGAAACCACTTGATAATGCAATTGGGCATGCATGCTTATATGCCGAATGATCTCAAGAACTTCTAGAATGCTTAATCACAATATGCCCTAAGTCCTTAGGTGAGAGAGTTAATCCTTTGATTCCTTGTTCTATGCCTAGTGCCAAGCATGAAATCCATTCAATGCCCAATGTTATGAATGTGAACCTCAGTGTGCCTGCAAGAAGTTCAAATTCTAGCACTTCTAGTGTTAAGAAAGTGAACCTTAGTATACCTGCATATAGTTCAGATCCCAGCACATCTAAACAGGAGGTGCAAAGAGTAGCAAAACCAACTAATGTTCCCATTCCCTCTACAGGAGTAATCAGTGACTGTTAGGTCACTAGTTTTACAACACAAGCTTATATAGAAAGAGATAAGGCGATTGAACAAGTATCAAACACACACACAAACAATATAAGACACGGTTATGCGTAGGTGAGTGAATGAATAGAAAACTTGAACAACCAACCCTCAAATGAGGGTTTACAATAGTTTATATAGGCAAGGAGCTAGGGCAACACTCCCTCTCCTTCCCTATTCCTTATTGGGCTTGGGCCTCAGCTTATGGGCCTTCTACATAAGCTGGACCTTAAACAAACATAAAGGCCAGAATAAAGCTACCTATTACATATGAAATATAAATACTTGAAATACTGTTTAGGAGTGATTACAACAATCTCCCCCTCAAGTATATATATGAATAACGGTGAAGGCGTTGATGTAATAGTAGCTGTGACGTCTTCTGACATTCTCCTTTCTTGTGAGAAGAATTGCCTTGGTTCGAACAATCTCCCCAGTGTAGAGAGATAGTTATCTTTGTGCAGTTTTGCTTTGACGTCATCATTAACTTTGTTCTTTGATTTATTGTTCTTTGTGGTGAAAGTGATAGTATGTTGTTGTCAGCATCAGTCTGCCTCAGATCTGCTTCGCTGCTCCAGTGTCTCCA